>JASPKP010005119.1:10000-12500 GCA_030674155.1 Stramonita haemastoma | reverse complement strand
TCTGTCTGTCTGTCTTCCTGTCTGTCTTTCTGTCTGTCTGTCTGTCTGCCTTCAGCTTTTTGCTGCTAAAGCGCCATGTCAAGGTCGGTCTGTCCAGTCTTTGGTGTTCTGCATCCTCCAGTTTTTTCATCTGTCTTTCCAGACGCCTTCCTCTCTCACGAGTTCCCTGCAGGACAGTCTTGGCAAGAGAGTTGTGACGTGACGTGTAGTGTGACCAAACCACACCAGCTTCCTCCACCTTTCATACATCCCACTGTCTCTGTGGTTCTGCGGGCCTGCCAGGAGATGCAGAGAAACCTTGTGCAGTAATGTATGTATTATATTACATTGTGTTGTCTGAACTTTGGGATGCTCTCTTTCCGTGGCGAGAGTACATCGTTACAAGAGCAGCGGTACTCTTGGTTTTAACGATTTTTGTTTGTTCTTTCCCTGTCTGCATATCCATTTTGTTTTCTTTTGAGAGTGTCTTTTTTTCTAGAGAAATTTGCCAGGGACAAGTGTGAAAAATTTCATTTCAGGGGCTTGACCTTTATTATATATATTATATATATATATATATATATATATATATATATATATATATATAATATATATATATATATATATATATATATATGCCAGTTCTGCAGTCAAGGTGTTCCCATACAGAATAAAGGAAATAACGTGTGCTCCAAACAACTTCAATTTTTGAAGCTTGTCTTTTTTTATTTTATTTTACACCACTTTATGTCACAACAGATTTCTCTGCGTGAAGTTCAGGCTGCTCTCCCCGGGGAGAGCGCGTCGCTACAAGTGCAGCAACACCCATTATGATGATGATGATGATGATGATTATTATTTTCTTTTTCCTGTATGCAACTGTATTCGGTTTTCCAAATCCCGCTCAGCTTTGCCATGTCCGAGATGGCAAGGGCTGGTCTGGTCTTCACTTCAGCTGAGGTGTGGCCATCTTTGGTCAGTGTGGAACCCAGATATTGGAAGGATTCTACTTCTTCAAGATCTGACCATTCCTGACGATGCTAAGTGTAACGTCACGATGCCAAGTGTAACGTCACTGGTGCTGCATACCATGGCCTTGCTCCTCCCTGTCCTCATCTTCCTAATATAACTACAAGCTAGTTCTTCTATCTTGCTTGAAAAAACTTGGAATTTTGCTGTTAGTGTACTGCCTCGACGAAGACCAATGTCGCCAGCATAATATCATTACGAATATATCTGCCACTAAGAGACACAGTGTTGTGGCATTAAGCCCTTCGATTTGTTTGCTTTACAAGATTCAGCGCTATATAGATTCCTATTATTATTATTATTATTATTATTATTATTATTATTATTATTATTATTATTATTATTATTATTATTATCCTCCTCCTCCTCTCCTCCTCCTTCTTCTTCTTCTTCTTCTTTCTTCTTCTTCTTCTTCTTCTTCTTCTTCTTCTTCTTCTTCTTCTTCTTCTTCAAAGTTCTTGGAATTTGCTGTGTTTACTGCATTCAAGGAGATCAATGTCGCCAGCATACAGCATGATATCATTACGAATAGATCTGCACGAAGAGACTGGTGTTGCTTTCAGTCAGCGTCTTTTGCATGATCTTCTGAAGAAAGAGGTTGAAAAGGTCATCTGAAAAATCTCAAGTCACCCAAGTTCTCGCCCTTTCCTTTAGCATTATTCGTGTGGTAGATTTGACTTGATTTATTCTTTTATATCGAAGATAATGGAATAAGCACTCTTGTGCTTTTTTTTTTTTTTTTTTTTACATCCAGTCCCTGTGTGTATGCAGTTTTGTAAATGTCATCTGTTCCCACGGGCACACGATGGCCTACTCTTACGAAAAGCGGAGCAGGATTTAAACGTGTGCGCAAGATGTTCTGCGTGCGTTCGCACACTGGGCCTCGGCTTTAAAGTCTCATCCGAAGGACTTTTTTGGGAGAGTGGAGTCAGCACTGATGTTAACTCCAGGAGAGTGTCACTGTTAATGTCGCTATCCCCTAACGGCTGGGTAGACAGACTAGATGAGTACTCTGACGTGAAATACTGGACCTTTGTTTGACACCTCCTACTCTTTCGGAGGTTTCTTTTTGAACACTGCTCCCCCCCCCCTTCCCTCCCCTCCATTCCCTTTCTCTTCCCTCCTCCCCTCCTCCCCCTGCCTCATACAAAGAAGTGATTGAAAAGGCCAGTTATATATCTGTATCGTGGAGTAATTTCCGCCTGAATAATTTCCTGACGGTTTTCATGCGACAGTGAACTAAACTGCTGGCACAAAGTACGGCGTTTGCTTTTGTCAGAGCATTCTGATAGGCCTAGCAGTATGTGTGTATGTATACAGCAGTAGCTGTTGTGCTGTACAGTGCTGTAAAGTATTGAATAGTGTGGTGGTTATAGCGCTACTTTCTGTCAATTTATTGCTGTATTCGATAGGATCATGTATTAATAGAATAAGAATAAATATGATACACCGACTTACACTTATGAACACTGATACGGACACACAGACACAA
>JASPKP010005119.1:2500-5000 GCA_030674155.1 Stramonita haemastoma | reverse complement strand
GCAATGACATAATTAGGCTATAGATGGTAAGGAGATTGCCAAAATGTGAAAGAACCAGCGCTTGCAAAACTGCTTCAAGCTTTAGTAGATATGTAGAACTTTATTTATTTATCTATTTATTTATTCCTTTATATTGAGGATAATGGAATAAGCACTCATGTACTTTTTTCACCACTCCCCCCCCCCCCATCCTACCGCCCCTCCCCTCCTCCCCCCCATCCCCCCCCCCCCCTCCCCCCCCTCCCCCCACCCCCCCCTCCTCCCCCCACACCCCTCCCTCCTCCCCCCACCCCTCCCTCCTCCTCCCTCCCCCCCCCCCCATCCCCCCCTCCCCTTCCCTCCTCCCCTCCCTCCCCCACCTTCCTTCCCCCTCCCCCCCTCTCTCCCCCCCCACCCCCTCTCCTCCCCCTCTCTCCTCCCCCCACCCCACTCCCCTCCCCCCCCCCCTCTCCTCCCCCTCCCTTTTCTTGTCTTTCTGCTCCCTTTCTTCCCTCCCCCCTTCCCTATGCTTCTCCCTAGCACAAACATGGGAAGACAGACAACACATCTCCTCCAAAGCTTGGAAGATTAGAAGTTAGGGGCAGATCCCCCTACAGATCTGCACTTCCTAACTCAAAGCTCAACTTGTTGTCTTCAGAGTTTTAAAACCTATATATTAGACTAACGATTCCACAATTTAAAGGTGTCCTTTTCTATATCTCTTCAGAATTTAAAAATAAAAGCTTACTTTCAAACATTTTGGTCATCACACCCTCCTTTCAGATAGCTAAACAGACAGTCTACAATTTTGTGTAAGAACTGATGCTTCATTTCCATTACATACATACTTTTCTCTGGAATTTCTCAGCAATTTCAAACAATAAAAAGGAATCTCACTCTTTATAATAGCCTTTGAAAGGGAGGTAATATTGCCTTCAAAATGGTTTATCAGGCACATAGAATGTGTCAAAAACTCTAAATACAGTTCAGCAACGTTCATCTGCAGTAAAACTTAACTCTCTCTCTTTTCATTCAAAAATTAAAATGCCATAACATTTCCGACCAAGCATTAAGATTTTACACCCATTTCTCAGTAATCATCAACAGATTGTTGAAATTGGGCCTAGGAGATCCACCTTATTACCCCTGAACTTATTTTCTCTATCTGTAATAATAACAACCTACCTGCATATTCATTGTTTATATGAAATATTTGTTGATGATACATCAATTCAATGTAACAGCAGTGGTCCAAACCAGCTTGTGAGTGATATGCAGGCAGATATGATAAACGTATTGAATAGACAGAACTCAATCATAATTATGTCTCTTATTTCAAACAAATCAAAGTGTATGTTTATAAGCACATGGCCAAAAAACCCAGAAATTGCATCCTCCAATGGTGCCACCAACAAAACGAGTTCATCACAAAATGACAAACATATAGCATTAAAACCTCAAAACATTTAAAAAAGTATATCGATTTCTTTAAAATACACAATGTACACATGTGAAATGACAACAAATGAATTTTCAAGAAATACTTGCACATCTTATGAATTTTGAGAGACAGGAGAACTTTTCGAGATTTATGTTTGGGGGGACGGGGGGAGGGGTAGGGGAGGGAGGGTGGGAAAGGGGGGGTGGGGGATAGGGTGGGTTAGAGGGGTGGGGGGGAGGGGAGGGGGGGGGGCGGGGGAGGGGGGGGCGGGGGAGGAGGGAGGGGGAGGAGGGAGGGGTGGGGGAGGAGGGAGGAGGGGAGGGTGAGGGGGGGGAAGGGGGGGGAGAGTGGAGGAGGGGGGGGGGTGAGGGTGATTGCCTGTTGCCAGTAGTTTTTGTAATGACTGAAAATTGTACTTCGTTTGAAGCTTGGGTCACTAATTTTAGGAGGGTAGGTAAGCAATTAAGTTATGACGACAACAGCATGTTCTTTGCATCATATGAATGCAGTTTTGACTGTTTAAGATTATTACACTCAGAATGATTGCACAATGTTCAAATTTTGCTGTAATCTGTAAACTTTTCTCAAATTTGCAAAACGGAAGTGTAATTACATTAGTTTTCCCCAAGTAAAAAGGAATTGGGTCGTCAGAGTATAAAGGTTTGAGTTAAGAAATGTAATTTACACAAGCCTGCTTCAATTAAGTGTACAAATTCCTGACTGGACAGCCAGAACAGCTTGCAAAGCAGCGCAAATGGGAATGCCGTTTTCAGCTCAGCTGCACTGCACCTACTCTTTTCAAACACGAATTAAATGTTATCCCCCCACTAAATTTTTATTAAAACCATTTGGGATAGTCAAGTACACCCACCAAAACATAAAACAAGTGAAAATTTTTTTGAAGCAATTACTCTTTGCCAGAGCCCTTTTTTTGGCAAAATGTTCCTGGACTATTATAGTCTCAGCCGAAGGACTGTGTGTGTGTGTGTGTGTGTGTGTGTGTGTGTGTGTGTGTGTGTGTGTGTTGTGTGTGTGTGTGTGTGTGTGTGGTGTGTGTGTGTGTGCGTGCGTGCGTGGGTG
>JASPKP010005118.1:15000-16428 GCA_030674155.1 Stramonita haemastoma | reverse complement strand
AAAAAGTTAGGGGCTGTTTTTTTTTTTTCCCCTTTTTTCAATGAGGGTTGTTGGAGGGGTTCTTTTTAAAAACAGGGGGGGAATGGGGGAAGGGGGGGAGAGGATGAGGGGAGGGGGGAGAGAAGGGGGAATTTTGGGGGAGAGGAGAGGGAGGGGTGAGGGGGAGAGGAGAGGGGTGGGGATTGGAGGAGGGGAGAGGGAGAGATGGGGGGGACGAAGGAGTAGGGGGGGAGAAGAGGGAGAGGAGAGAGGGGGAGAGAGAGAGAGGGGAGGGGGGAGAGGGGAGGAGAGAGATTTGGAGATGAGAGGAAGGGGGGGGAGGGGGGGGGGGGGGAGGGGGGAGAGGAGAGGGGAGGGGGGAGAGGGGGGAGGGAGTGGGAGAGAGAAGGAGGGGGGGCGGGAGAGGGAGGAAGAGGGAGGGGGGGGGGGGGAGGGGGGGGAGGGGGGAGGGAGGGGGGGGGGGGGGGAGAGGGGGGGGGGGGGTGGGGAGGGGTGAGAGAGGGGGGGAGGGGAGGAGGGGAAATGAGGAGGGGGAGAGGAGAGGGGGGGAGGGGGAGAGAGAAGAGAGAGAGAGGGATGAAAAAGGGGGGGGGAAAGATGGAGGGGGGGAGAAGGGGAGGGAGTGGGGGGGGAAAGGGGGGGAGAGAGATTGGGAAATAGGGAGGAGGGAGGGGGGGGATGAGGGGAGAAAAGGATCTTCAGAGGAGGGGGAGAGAAAAGAGGAGAGAGAGAAAAGGAAGAGGAGGGGAGGGGAGAGGGAAGGGGGGATCGAGATGGGGGGAACGAGAGAGAGGGGGGGGGGAGAAGAAAAAATGAGGGGGAGAGAGGAGGGGGGTCATGGACGGGGAAAAAACGAGAGAAAAAACCTTCCCAGGGAGAGAGAAAAAGGGGGGAAAAAGGGGAGGGGATGGACAAAGATTTGGAAGAGGGGAACGACGGGACGGGACAGACGGAAAAGACAGACAGAAAAAAGGAACAGGTGACAGAGAGAGGGGACCCACACCCCACACTAAACCACACACAACCCAAAACACACAAAAATTTACACACACCGACAAAGGGAAAAAAAAAAAGAAAAAAAAAAAAGGAGAAGAAGGAAAGGAAGAAAAAAGGGTTTAAAAGAAAAGAAAGGGGAAGGGGAAAGGAAAGAAAGGAAAGAAGAAAGGGGGAAAGGAAAAGGGAAAAAGGGGGAAGGGGGGGGAAGGGGAAGGAAGAAGAAAAAGGGGAAAAAGGGAAAAAAGGGAATGGGAGAAAGGGGGGAAGGGGGGGGAAAAAGGGAAGAAAAAGGGGGGGAAAAAGGGAAGGGAAAAAAAATAAGAAAAAGAAAGAAAAGAAAAAAGAAAAAAAAGAAGAAAAAGAGAAGATAAAAAAGAAAAAAAGGGAAAAAAAAACAGAAGAAAAAAAAGATAAAAAGAAGAAGAAAAAAGA
>JASPKP010005117.1:15000-16431 GCA_030674155.1 Stramonita haemastoma | reverse complement strand
AAGGGGAAAAAAGGGGGGAAAAAAGGGGGGGGGAAAATTTGGGGGAAAAGGGTTTTTCCCCTTTTTGGGGGTTTTGGGGTTGGGGGGGGGGGTTTGTGTTTTTTTGGGGGGGTTTTTGGGGGGGGGGTTTTTTTTTTTTTGGGGGGGGGGGGGGGGTTTTTTTGGGTGGGGGGTTTTTTTCTGGGTGGGGGGGGGGTTTTGTTTTGGTTTTTTTTGGGGGGCCCCCTTGGGGGGGGTTTTGGGGGGGGGGTTTTTTTTGGGGGGGGTTTTCCCTTTTTTGGGGATTTTTTTTTTCGGGTTGGGGGTTTTTTTCCGGGTTTTTAAAAAAGGGGGGGGGTTTGTTTTTTTTTTAAAAAAAATTTTTTGGGGGGTTTTTTTTTTTTTTTTCCCCGGGCCTTTTGGGGGGTTTTTTGGTTTGTGGGGGGGGGGTTTTTTTTTTCCCCCCTTTTTTTTTTCCCCTTTTTTTAAAAAAAAACCCCAAAAAAATTTTTTTAAAAATTTTTAAAAGGGGAAAAATTTTTAAAAAAAAAAAAAAAAAAAAAATTTTTTTTTTAAAAATTTTAAAAAAAAAAAACCTTTTTGGAAAAAAAAAAGGGGGGTTTGGGGGAAAAGGGGTTTTTAAAAAAATTCCTTTAAAAAGGCCCCAAAACCTTTTTTTAAAAAAAATTTAAAACCCCCCCCCTTTTTTTTTTTCCTTTTTTTTTTTTAAAAATTTTTTCCCCTTTAAAATTTTTTTAAAAAAAATTTTTTTTTTTTAAAAAAACCCCTTTTGGGGGGGTTTTTTTTTTTTTTGGGGTTGTTTTTTTGTTTGTTTTTTTGTTTTTTTGGGGGGTTTTTTTTTTTTTTTGGGGGGGTTTTTTCCCCCTTTTTTTTTTTGGGGGGTTTTTGGGGGTTTTTTTTTTTTTTAAAATTTTTTTAATTTTTTTTGGGGGGGGTTTAATTTTTTAAAATTTTTTTTTTTTAAAAAAAAAAAAGGGGGGGGGGTTTTTTTTGGGAAAAAAAAAAACCCCCAAAGTTTTTTTGGGGGGTTTTTAAAAGGGGGGGGTTGGGGGGGGGGGGGGGGGGGGGGGGTTTTTTTTTTGGGGGGGGGGTTTTGGGGGGTGGGGGGGGGGGGGGGGGAAAAAAAATTGGGGGGGGAAAGGGGGAAAAAAAAAAACCCGGGGGGGGGGGGCCGGGGGGGAAACCCGGGGGGGGGGGGGGGGGAGGGGGGGGGGGGGGGGGGGGGTTTTTAAAAAACCGGCCCCCCAAAAAGGGGGGGGGGGGGGCCCGGGGGGGGGGGGCCCCCACAAAAAAAAAAAATTTTTTGGGGGGGGGGGGGGGGTTTTTTTGGGGTTTGGGGGGGGGGGGTTTTTGGGGGGGTTTGTTTTTTTTGTGTGTGGGGGGGGGTTTTTGTGGGTTTTTTTTTTTTTTTGTGGGGGTTTTTTTTTTTGG
>JASPKP010005117.1:7500-10000 GCA_030674155.1 Stramonita haemastoma | reverse complement strand
CTTTGAACAGGTTTCCCAAGGACTCATACTCTCTTTGTGAAAATGCTTTCAATGATTTCAAGTTAAACTTTTTAAATTGGATGCAAAGCTATCTGATGAAAAAAACTGAACGTATATAAAACATTCAGCAGTCATGAAAAACACAAGAAAGCCAGCTGTTCTTTACAATGATTTCCTTCCTTCCTCCAACAGAAAAGCGGAGCTGCTGTACAGGCAGTGCACACACTAAGAAAGCAGAGGGCTCTGGGTTTGCATCTTAACCAAAACTGTACAGGCAGTGCACACACTAAGAAAGCAGAGGGCTCTGGGTTTGCATCTTCACCAAAACCCCGGCCATCCCCCCTCTCCCCACTCTCCATTAGACCACTGTCCCGCTAAGGGAATGTGTCCACTTTTGAAGGAAAAATTAGAATCAATAGCTTTTGCCCCTTGCTGATTGACCATTATGTAATGCACCTGGTTCATCCTAGAAATGACCATCAGTATCAGGAGTTCGATACTAACCCCAAAGCAATTCCATCCACAGGATATTAAATGGGAAAGTTAGCTTTCGAAAAGAAAAAAAAACTCTATAGGTTCATACACTTAGCCCATGTTGTAAGGAACCCAGTCTGAACAGTCCAACATGGCACATGAAACTACACTGAAAGAAAAAAGAGGACAATGTCATACTAGTACTTACCCATCCACTTGCTGGCATGTTTAGGTCAATATTCATACAGTCATGGTTGCTTTTTCACATCTGTCTTGTTTGTTTGTCAGCTATGTTTCAAGAAGTGGTCATTCTTCTCTGGTCTGAACAAACGCTCATTGTAGCGACCCTAATGCAGAATGACCGGATGACGGCCAGTTGACCGTAAACACTTTGGGTAAAACGAATATCTCGTGCACAGATTAGTTGTTGTTGTTTTCCTACAGGCTACACCCCACCTTTAGCTTTTGGGTAATACTTTACTTCAGCTTACAGGTAATGTAGCATCTTTTATAGAGTGCTAGTCCGAAAACAGTGATGCCGCTTTTATTAGATGTTTTAAAGTATGAAAAATGAAACTGTGTACTTGCTTTTGGTATTGAGGACATACAACACTACCAGGTGGTGACGAGAAAGCGGGAAATGATCATCACATGAGGATTGCTTGTGTTCCTAGTGTGGTTAGGAAGATAGCAGATGACAAAGGACTTAGTGGGTACAGTGTTTGCTGAAAACAAAGTAACAAAAAACGTCCAAACCTATCATATAACATGTACAAAATCACACGAGTTTTGAGTCAGAGGCTGGTCTTTCACAAAAGTGTTTTTTGTGTTTTTGTGGAGGGCTGGTTGTCAAGTATTTGGGAGTGCCCCAACAGTCGCCAGACTACGGGATAGATAGATAGATAGATAGATAGATAGATAGATAGATAGATAGATAGATAGATAGATAGATAGATAGATAGATAGATAGATAGATAGATAGATAGATAGATAGATAGATAGATAGATAGATAGATGGACAGACAGACAGACAGACAGATAGATAGATAGATAGATAGATAGATAGACAGATAGATAGATAGATAGATAGATAGATAGATAGATAGATAGATAGATAGATAGATAGATAGATAGATAGATAGATAGATAGATAGATAGATAGATAGATAGATAGATAGATAGATAGATAGATAGACAGATAGATAGACAGACAGACAGGCAGATAGATAGATAGATAGATAGATAGATAGATAGATAGATAGATAGATAGATAGATAGATAGATAGACAGATAGACAGACAGATAGACAGACAGATAGACAGACAGACAGATGGATAGATAGATGGATAGATAGATGGATAGATAGATGGATAGATAGATAGACAGACAGACAGATAGATAGATAGATAGATAGATAGATAGATAGATAGATAAATAGATAGATAGATAAATAGATAGATAGATAGATAGATAGATAGATAGATAGATAGATAGATAGATAGATAGATAGATAGATAGATAGACAGACAGACAGACAGACAGACAGATAGATAGATAGATAGATAGATAGATAGATAGATAGATAGATAGATAGATAGATAGGTAGATAGATAGATAGATAGATAGATGATAGATAGATAGATAGATAGATAGATAGATAGATAGATAGATAGATAGATAGATAGATAGATAGATAGATAGATAGATAGATAGATGATATAAATCAGTACATGCAGTATAAATGCAAGAGTAATCAAGGAAAACAGAAAGAAAGAGGGCAAAAAAAGTGCTGGTGTGTAATTTGTATGGTGTGTTTGGAGTTTGAGATTGTATTCTACTCCTTCCGGCTTAGAGCTTGTATTCTACTCCCTCTGGCTTAGAGATTGTATTCTACTCCTTCCGGCTTAGAGCTTGTATTCTACTCCCTCTGGCTTAGAGATTGTATTCTACTCCTTCCGGCTTAGAGCTTGTATTCTACTCCCTCTGGCTTTGCACGGATACATCACCATAAATGTGCAGAAACATA
>JASPKP010005115.1:0-15000 GCA_030674155.1 Stramonita haemastoma | reverse complement strand
TTGGCTACAACAAAAGCATGTAACCACCGGTAGCAAACCAATCATCATTGCACATGGATTTTAAAAACAACTTAAACGAAAATTCCCCTCACTAAACGTTTGTTGACGGTGACTGAAGTTCTTTTTTTGCAGTAAGGATCATTAAAATAATGTGATCGACCTGACTCCTGTACTTCAACTGCTATTGAAGTCACTGTCAGAAGTCACCAGGTGCGATGCCAGACTATCCCTAGTACCGTAAGGAGAACCACCTCTAAAAACAGAAGTGATATTACTTGCAGAGGAATAAAATATCAATTCTGTGGCCTTGCATAGCTACCATCAAAGCCTGATGGTAGAGTGAGAAAGAAAATGTACTAAAAGGCATTGTTGCAAGAGAGATAGAGTAGATCTGTGGGTTTGTATGTATTATTCACTTTCATCCATGCGGTACTTTAGTAGATCGTTTAGACACCACAGGATTTTTCAACCCTCTTTTTTTCATTTATTGCGTTTCTCAGCTTTCCGTGGTGTGTTGTTTCACTCAAGGCCATTCCACTGTCTGATGTTTTCTTTCCATTGTTTTTTGTCGTGCTTTTTGTCTCCCTCCTTGCACTATTCCTTGTAGTACTGTCTTGATCTGTCCAAATGTTCATATAATGTGCCCCTATTACTTCAGTTTGCGTTTTTCCACTGAAGTAAGGTGGTCTTCACATGGCCCAATTGCATTTTCAATGCTTGGTTTTACTTCTTCGTCATGTCTGCTTTATTCTCCACGTTTCATATGCATACAAGCATATGGACATGACCAGGGAATGTGTCGTTCTGATCTTGAAGCTGATGGCAATGTTTACTGTCATTCCAGAGGTCTTCCAGTTTGGTCATTGCAGCTGTGGTCTTGGCTATCCTAGAGATAATTTCAGGTTGTGATCTTTCATCAAGCACTGTAGCTCCCATTTATTTCAGACAAAGAACGGTCTGGATATTCTTGTTGTCTATGATACTGTCAGTGCTGATTCCATGTGCAATATCTGTCATTAACTGGATTTTCTCTGCGCTGAACTGCATGCCATATACAGAAGAGGCTTCATTAGGGTGATTTCCTCAGTTTTCTAGCTCTTGCTCTTTTCTAGCTAGGCCAGATGTTGTCGGCAAAACAGAAGTTTGTAATTGTTCTGCACCCAGAGCTGACTGTTCCCACATAGTTTTCAATTATTCTCTCTAAGAACATTTCAAAGAGGATGGGAGAGCGAACACATCCTTGGCGTACTCCTAATGTGGTTCGGAACTATTTTCCTGTCATGTTTTCGCCGTAAACTGAGCTGGTTACCTTGACAATAGAGACTTTCTATTATACTGCTCAGATTGGCATTGATGTTATACAGCCTCAATTATATATATATATATATATATTTGTATTTGTATTTTTTGTATTTTGCACCACTTTATGTCATAGCAGATTTCTGTGCGTGAAATTCGGGCTGCTCTCCCCGGGGAGAGCGCGTCGCCACAAGTGTAGCGCCTACCCATTTATTTTATTTTTCCTTCATGCAACTGTATTTGTTTCCCTATCAGAGTGGCTTTTTTCTACAGAAATTTGCCAGGGTCAATCCCCATGTTGCCGTGGGTTCTTTTACGTGCGCTAAATAGTCATGCGTAACACACGGGACCTCGGTTTATCCTCTCATCCGAAAGATTAGCGCCCAGACCACCACTCAGGGTCTAAAGGATGGGGAAAAAGTGTTGGGCCAAAACGGGGTACGAACCACCGCACACTCTGACCCGGACTTTTTGCTTTCTAGGCAAGGCGCGTTACCACCTAGACCACCGATCCACCTTTATATATATAAGTATTTATTTATATTATATATATATATATATATATATATATATATATATATATATATATATATATATATATATATATATATATTATCATACACACATATATTTGTATATATATATATATATATATATTATATATATATATATATTATATATATATATATATATATATATATATATATATATATATATATACCCGAAATCTAAAAGAACTAGAACGAGAAATTCAAATATTTTTTCTCTGAAAAAAAACAAGGTTAAGGCAAGACATAGAAAAAGGACAGGGAAAGACTGAAAAAGACAAGCTCCAAGCATACAGCATGGACTGAAATGCCCACAGCATGAAATGCAACTTGCCAGATGTAACGTGAGAAAATCTAATACTGCTGATGCTTGTTAGTTAGATATAAACAGTGCTTTCATTCCCAATGCTCCACGAATGTTCAAACGTTGCCAGTAATCTGATCTGATGCTTAAATACAGTGTAAAAGAGAGAAATAAGTTGGAAAATCCGAGGTAATTAAAAGGAAACCGAGCACCTGTAATTGAGAAATACATTTCTATAATCAGGGTAGAAAACTGTTGACTCATATTACTTAATCTTATTAATTTGGATGTGTTGTCCCTTGTTGTTGTTGTTGTTGTTGTTGTTGTTCCCCTCCTCCTCCTCTTTTTTCTTCTTCTTCTTCTTCTTCTTTTTTTTCTTATCCTCCTCCTCCTCCTCTTCCTGTTCCTCCTCTTCCTGCTCCTCCTCTTCCTCCTCCTCCTCCTCCTCCTCCTCATCATCATCATCAGAAGAAGAAAAAAAAAATCAGCAGCAGCAACAGCGGTAGTAGCAGCACTTTTGTCGGAGAGAGCTAAAAAAAAAAAAACCGAGAAAAGGTTGCATGAAATCAAACACATGCGCACACACACACACACACACACACGCATGGACACGCGCGCACGCGCGCACACACACACACACACACACATACACACACACACACACACACACACACACACACACACACAAACACACACGCACACAAGTTATGAAGATGGCTTTCGCTATAGCACTCAGACTTCCATCTTATTTTTCTAGAGGGAATGCCTGGTGTGTGTGTGTGTGCGTGCGTGCGTGCGTGTGTGTTTGTGTGTGTGTGTGTGTGTGTGTGTGTGTATTTGTGTGTGTGCGTGCGCGTGTGCGCGCATGCGTGCCGGTGAGGGTTTGTCTGTCTGTCTCTCTGTATATATGTGTGAATATCTAGTCTGTGTATGAGGGAGGAGGAAGAAACAAGGAAACAAACAGAAAAATCACACACACACACACACACGCGCGCGCGCGCGCGCGTGCACACACACACACACACGCACGCACGTACGCACACACACACACACGCGCGCGCGCGTGCACACACACACACACACACACACACACACACACACACACGTAATATATCTATACAAGGTCACTCAAAGTATACAGAAAGTGGGTCACTGAGGAAAGAAAGTGTCATGAGTGCATGCACCCAAGTGGACAGGACGGGGGAAGCCAGAAAGCGATTTCACTGGGGAACGCCTCCAGCTCTGGATGTGTGATCTTCGTCATAACTCCGCACTGCCCAGACTCCCTGGAGATCTGCTATCTTACCCATCCTCAGCGCATCTCGCTTAGTGCTGTCTCTCCGACACTACCGTGGAACCATATTTTATTTATATATGTTTTTATTCTTTTATTGACAAGGATAATGGAATAAGTACTCGTGTGCTTTTTTTTTTTTTTTTTTTACTTGCTGTACCCGCACTCCAAACAGCACTCAGTGGCCTACTCTTCTGAAAAACGGAACAGCTTTTTAACCTGTACGTTCAAAAAACGGGACGTCGGTTTTAAGTCTCACCCCAAGGACTTACCAGTCATATGCAATGTTAACACGTTGGTCACACTGCTTGTATTCAATGTTACGTTTTGCGGCGCCACTTGCTATTTGAATGATTGAATGAATAAATGAATGAATGAATGAATGAATGAATGAATGAATGAATTACAAAGCGCACAAACATATCTACACTCGTACACGTGATCCCATCGCTAGCATAATAGTGATAGTTGGATATTATTCATCTTTTTTGTCGAACGATCAGACAGCAACTATTGTTTTACGTTATAGGAGCGAAAATGCGTTGTGCAACAGTTAAGTGCCTGACACATCAGGCCCAGCGCGTTTAGTTTTGCCATGGGAGAGAGTTGTTATCTTAAGTCTTTCTGACGTAAAGGCAGGAGAATGGACCGAGAGGGCTGAAAATGGACAAGAAGGAGGTGATAGGAGGTAAAGAAACAAGAAAAAAACAAAGAGATGGATAGAACAGAGGGAATTCTAAACTCAGAATTTGCAGAAGGTGTGGGTGCCATTTATACTGACAGGCCCCAACATCCCCATGGAAGAGAGTTAGATACGATCAGTGGTGTACATCTTCAATGAGATGATCTTTGGGCGAAAAAGTTATCCAGTAACTACAGTATTTCATGTAAGACCGAGTCGTAATATTGTCTGATTGTATGTTTTAAATACGCGGCATGTTTTTGTTAGAATGACTTTGACAGCGTGTTGATTGGACTGCTCGTTGCAACTTTCATGAATGCGTAAGTGGAAAATATGGAACCAGTCTAATTGTTTCAATTATAACGTTGGCCTGTCTTATCATTTCCTATCATTGAATAATAGGCCTAGGCAAAATTGTGTTATGCTACATAAGGTAAACTTAAGTTCCAGTAACAGTTTTAGCATCCCAGGCCAAAAACTGCCAGATAATAACAGTAATAATAATAATAGTAATAATAATAATAATAATAATAATAATAATGGTGATGATGATGATGATATATCAACACTAATAATGACAATAATAATGACAATAATGGCAACAATAATGACAATAACAATAATAATGCACACAAATTGCACAAATTAGAATTACCTACTAACAGGCTAAAACAACTGTATTTGATACACTTCCTTAGCCATTAAAAACAAGCCACATGGGTGACAGACCATCGAGTTGAGTACCCTTGTGCATAATAAAGCATATGTGTGCATATATATATATATATATATATATATATATATATATATATATATATATATATATATATATATATATAGTTAGAATAAAAGAATAAACATTTTAAAAAAACACACACAGAGACATGCATACAGATATACAGGTAAGCCAAAGTAGAAGGAAAGACACACCAAGGCCCCCAGAGAGACATTGGAGGAACTGGGTCATTTATAAAAGAGTAAAGAAAGGGACAGAGAGGGGAGACAGGCCAAGTCAGCACACCAGGGACAGTGGTGGGCTAATCTAATCTATAAATTAACACTACGCAGACACCAGTGGGGACCTAGCTCTTCTAACTTGATTTTCAACTTTCTGAGCAGCTATAGATAGAGAATGAGGGAAGTGAAGTGAAAGGGGGTGAGCAACAGGTGGTTAAGGGGGGCTTTGGACTTTTTCTAACCTGTGGAAATTAAATGCTGATAACCAACCGATTTGATTTACTGATCTGATGAATAGAATGGGTGATTTTAATATATTAATGGAATGGGAGTGATCAAGTGAAAAGTGTTGTTGTTCTTCAATTTAACGTCTATTCACAATAAGTGATATTAGACACAAAAAGACAAACAATTCAGAGAAAAGGAACTGTCTAACAACTATAACCATAATACAATGAAGTAATTGAATTGACACATTAACTGTATTACTAATGTAACTACAACAGAATAAAAGGCATATATATATATATATATATATATATATATATATATATATATATATATATATATACATATACATATATATATATATATATATATATATATATATATAAAATAAAAATCCATAATACATTCCATGTGAAAAGAAAAGTGGAGAAAAACAATGTCGAGAACTATGCCATGGTGGGCAGAAAGCCTTTGCTTAAAATCAATAAAATGACATATTTACTTGCATTATAATAAATTACTAACACAACTCTCTTTCAACAGCATAGCAATTTCACAGAGCAATTTACAATTATTCAACACTTTCTGCAAAGATCTCTCAGGTATGGTGGGAAGGTACTTTTTTAACACTTGACATTCCAAAAGAATATGAAAGTTTGAGATTGCCCCACCACACACACAATGCACATTTCTGGAAAATTTTGTATGGAACGCATTTAACTTCAATCTATTAATAAGACTTATGACTGGCCTTTGGCGGGATATATCTAACCCGTAACGAGAAGAGAGAAAGAAATTTAATTAAAAATAGAACATCTACCATAGGAATACCCCGCATCTTCTTGTTTTTTTCCTTACATGTTTCCAGCAGGCACTTTCCAACAAGTTATAATTCTCATGGACTGACATTGGTACATTCAAGATAGCAACAGAGTCTGAATGAGCTGCTGCATTTTTAGCTGCTCTGTCAACCTTTTCATTATAAAAAATATTACAATGAGATGGTACCCAGCAAAAGGTGACACTAGTGCCTCTTAAAATGAGAAAGTGTATAAGATGATTTATTTCAGTTATAAGATCTTGTTTAATATTAGACCCCGAGTTTTTAAGAGATTTTGAATCAACACATAAAAAACCTGTAAAATAGGCCGAGAAAAGTCAATTAAGTAATTTAAGGCCATCAGAATGGCAGTTAGCTCTGCTGTAAAAATAGAGTGATTCTTTCCAATATGGTATAGTTTTTCAACCTTTAAGGAGGGAATTATGAAGGCTGCACCTCCATCAGTACTATTTAGAAGAGAACCATCGGTATAGATTTTAAGATGTGAAGGGTAATTAACTGTTATGTGCTCTTTTACCTGAATACTGAGAATGTGACTCCCTTTTTCTTTTTTACAGGTAGAATGATCAATGTCAAACGAAGATTTTTGAAGTTCCCATGAAGGACTAGGAGATAAATGAGGCGAGGACTGTTTCATTACTCTGGGATTAACTTTTGACTTTTCGAAAAGATCTGCTGTGAAAGTGCCAATTGTAGTAAGAGAACAAATATTTTTGGCTCTGTTCGGAAAATGCTCATCCGATCTCAGGTAGATTTCATGATCAACATTGTTTTCAGTAGCTGAGCTTCTTATTATGTACTTTGCCAGCATCAATTCGCGATATTCATCCAGAGGCAGAACTCCTATTTCTTTGTAGGTACCTAAGGATGAGGCATGTGATGGTACACCCAAAGCAAGGTGAAAGGCTTTACAATCAAGACTCCTAAGTTTTTTCAGTAAATATTTTGGAGCATTAAAAAAGACTTGTTGGCCGTATGTTAGTTTAGAACAAACAAGAGCCAAGGATAGATGTTTAAGAACTGTGGCGTCTTGTGCCCATTGTTGTTTACTTACTACTTTTAAAAGGTTTAATGTATTTCTGGTTTTATTTAACAAATATTCAATATGATAATTCCATGTTAATTTTGAGGTAAGATTTATACCCAGGAATTTAACAACAGGTTTGTACTCAAGATACCTGCCTTCGAGTTTGAACTTTGGCAGGGAAGGGGAATCGGCTCCATTGTTGAAGAGTACAATGTTAGTTTTCTCTGGAGACAGTTTTAAACCATTTTCTATCATGTAAATACTGAGATTATCAAGCTCAAGCTGGTATACTTTCTTCACATAATTTAGTTGTCTTTTTGGTGTTGACTTTTTCATAGTTGTCTTCATCCACATGCAGAGGTCATCTGCATATTGAACAAGGACAACATTTTATTCGACAATGAACTAGGAAGGTCATAAACCAAAATGT
Source organism: Stramonita haemastoma (assembly GCA_030674155.1). Taxonomy (NCBI): domain Eukaryota; kingdom Metazoa; phylum Mollusca; class Gastropoda; order Neogastropoda; family Muricidae; genus Stramonita; species Stramonita haemastoma. Next base: position 7,390 of record JASPKP010005115.1, on the reverse strand, counting down.
TAAAGAGATAAGGAGCAATAACAGAACCTTGTGGTATACCCATTTGAGGAGATCTTGGGTTAGAATATGTATTTCCAATCTTTACTTTGATACATCTGCCACTAAGAAAATTTTTAACATAAAAGTAAATATGACCAGACAAGCCAATAGATTTAAGTTTAAATAATAATCGTGCATGCCAAACTTGGTCATAAGCTTTATGAACATCAAAGAAAGTAGCAAGGATATTTTTTCTACGTGCAAACTGATGTTTGATTTGTGTTATAAGCTTAACGAGATGGTCTATACTTGATCTGCTTTTATGGAAGCCTGCCTGATTAAATGGGAGTACTTTATTTTTGTCACAAAAATACACCAATCTATTTAAAATAATTTTTTCCAAAAGTTTTCCTGTATGTGAAGTTAATGCAATGGGTCTATAGCTATTTATATCTTCTTTGGCTTTCCCTTGTTTTAATATAGGAATAATTACAGACTGCTTCCATAGTAGAGGAAGTGTGCCCTCTGCTCAGCATTTTTGAAATAATTCATGTAACAGTGAAATCCAGTTATCAGGTAGATGTTTTAACATTTCATTTGATATTGCGTCTTCTCCTACAGATGTCTTTTTATTACTAAGAGATTGAATGGCATCTTTGACCTCTTGCAGAGTTATTGGAGCATTTATGTACAGTGAGTCATCAGAGATAGGATCATGATATTTATCTTTTTGCATTTCCTTACTTTTTAACATAATCTGTGTTTCAGACAAACCTTTGTCACTCATCGTATTGGCAAACATATCAATAAAAGCTTCTCCTTTATCTGAGTTTGTAGGGAAATCATTATTCTTAATATTGATAGGATACTGGGGTAAACAAATTCCATGCTTCATGTCATTAAATTTTTTCCATACCTTTTGTAGATCTTTATGACTATTTACTTCTTTATTACAGAAAGCCACCCAGAAATCACTCTTAGCCTGGGCTATGACCCTGTCAGTGGCTTTATTAACTCTCTTCAAAATAGCATGATTTTCTGAGGACTTGTTTCTTATGTACTTTTTAAAGAAAAATTTCTTCTCATCTACAGCTTTCTGACAGGTTTCATTCCACCATATGTTACCTATGTGTTTTTTAGACTTCACAGACGAACGTTTTGGGATAGAGTTATCTGCAGCCATTAGAATACTTTCTACAAACTTTGCATAAAATTCATTGATATCACTGCTTATAAAAAGGCTTGTTTCCTGTACTCTCAAAAGAGACTGAAACTTGTCCCAATTAGCATTGCTATAGTTATATTTCGGTACAATGTCCTTAACTTTGTCTATTTGCACAGAGTTATCATACAGAGTAATTACAATTGGAGTGTGGTCACTTCCTTGTGTATCATTATGTGTTTCCCACGTACAATAAGGGGCTAGAATGGGTGAGATGAGGGACAGATCTATGGCACTAGCCCTTTGGTTAGAAATATCAGGAACCCTTGTGATGCTTCCATCATTAAGAAGATAAAGAGAAGAGTCCACTATGTTTTCTACAAACCGATTACTGGTGATTGTAACACTGTCCTTTTCCCAGAAAGGGGAGTGGGCATTAAAATCTCCAGCAATTAGCCATTTATCATTTAACATAGGAAGTGACCGAACCCATTCTGTATTTTCTTCATTGGGACCTTTGGGCAAATATACAGAGACAAAATTGATTATTTGGTTGTTACTAATTTTCACTCGTGCTGCACAGGAATGTAAGTTTGGTATATCAGTTGGCACAGGTGAAACACACAAATTATAAACCAAACTTTTGTGAATATAAATTGCTGCTTTTACCTTTTCACTGTGATCTCTGTGTCCAGTTACTGGTGGATAGAAACTCATAGATGGTATAGATGGTGTGAAAAGTGTATCTACACACACACACCATCTATACACACACCATCTACACACACACCATCTACAGACACACACACACACACATGCACGCACACATGCACGCACACATGCACTCAGGCATGCACGCACACATACACACACAGAGAGTTTTTTGTGACCTCCTTCAGTCCTAACCAAAAGTGTCCAATGCAAAATCAAGTAAACAATGAAAGCACCTAACATCAAAATGGCTACACCATGACTGTGATGTAATCAAGCCTACATTCACTGGTGCTGCACAAAAAACAATGCCACTCCTATCAGAAGAGGTCTTTCTGAACACCAAGAGGTGTAAGCAGGAGAAAGAAAAAAAGAAATAGATTACTTGGAAAACGGGCCATAATTGAACAAAACTGGACAGAGCAGAGGAAAGTATTTCTCAAAGTAAAAACCAGGGAATTGAATTACCTTTTCACAACTTGTCTAAACTTTCATGATGTATGTCAAGAGGTTTTACTTTTTTCAGTTGGTGCCTTTCTCTCTAACCTGCTTCCTATGAGAATGTTTCCAAGCTTTTCACATGCAATGTGTCAGGTCTGAGACATGTATGCATGTGTGAACATGGTTGCATAAAAGATACACGCACATGCATGCCCCAGAAATCTCCCACATATGCCAAGAGAGAAGGAGGGGGGGGGGGAGAGAGAGAGAGAGAGAGAGAGAGAGAGAGAGAGAGAGAGAGAGAGAGAGAGAGAGAGAGAGGGAGAGAGAGAGAGGGGGAGAGAGAGATATTCTCAATAACAGTCAAATCACTCACACACTTATTTGCTACATACATGCTGGTATAACCACAGATTTCTTATGATACTTTCATTTGCATGATCATGATTTGATGGAGCTAACTTTTGTTGGTCCTTTATTATAAAATTTAGGTTACCTTTTCAATATAATAAATTTCACTTTTTCTTTATATCTGGGTATGTTTCATTTGTGGCTTGTAGCTCATTATCACCCCATTATCAGTCAATATTATTCCATAACATTTTTTTTCTATTCATACCTGAGAAAGACAGGGACAGAGAGACAGAGAAATTGTGAGAGAGGGACACATATAGAAAAACAGACATCAATCAGACACACAGATACTGACAGACAGACATGCATACAGACATATGGATAAGCCAAAATGGAAAGGAGACACACCAAGGCCCCTAGAGAGACATTGGAGGAACTGGGTCATTTATAAAAGAGTAAAGAAAGGGACAGAGAGAGGAGACAGGCCAAGTCAGCACACCAGGGACAGTGGGGGGCTAATCTAATCTATAAATTAACACTACACAGACACCAGTGGGGACCTAGCTCTTCTAACTTGATTTTCAACTTTCTGAGCAGCTACAAATAGAGAATAAGGGAAGTGAAGTGAAAGGGGGTGAGCAACAGGTGGTTAGGGTTGGCTTTTTTGTTGTTGTTGTCTTCTTTTATTTACCCATGAAAGTTAAATGCTGGTTTACTGATCTGGTCAATAGATTTGCTTTTCTTAGAGAATTACAACATTGACCAGTCAAAAAACCTTGGGGCACACCTAACATCCCACAACTATGCAATAAATGTAAGAGTGATGAAGAAAAAAATGAAACAGAAGAAAGAGTAGAACAACATAGAACACTCAACAAAAGAATCTGGAAGTCCATGACAGATCAAACAAAGGAGACATGGATCAATGAACAGTACCAGAACATTGAAAACAACATCACAAAAAACAACAGCAAGAAAGCATATCGACTGGTGAAAGACCTGACTGGCACAAAACAGGGAAGAAGCTCAACTATCCAGGACAAAAATGGGAAGTGCCTCACTGATGACCAGGACATTCTGAACAGTTAGACTATTGCTCTGACCTGTATAACTACAAAACCACAGGAGATCCAGAAGTCCTCAATGTTCCTACAAACACAGATACAGACAGTCACCCTATTCTCTAAGAAGAAGGGGAAACAGCGGTCAGATCACTGAAAAAGAATCCAGTAAACTATTGGTCCCTACAAAAACCTTCTATCAATCGTAAAGAAGCATAAACTTAAAAGGTACAGGCATGTCACAAGATCAAATGGACTTGCAAAAACAATACTGCAAGGCACTGTCCAAGGAGGAAGAAGAAGAGACAGACCAGAAAAGAGATGGGAGGACAACATCAGTGAATGGACAGGCCTAGAACTCGACAAAAAACCTGAGAGAGGCAGAACAGAGAGAGGAATGGAGAGAACTGGTTGTCAAGTTTTCAGGGGTGCCCCCACGGTCGCCAGTCTAAGGGATTAGTGAAATGGGAGCATTTAAGCTGCAGTGTATCTATATAAAATCTTGCATGCCTTGCATACTGTAATGACCAAACATTTAGAGAAACAGAAGAAACCAAATGAAAAAAGACAAACGGGGATTCTATACGAGGAATTAGAATGATGTTGGTCCTAAACACAAGTTTTCTTAAGCAATGACTCAGCAACTTCTGGTCTTTACTTTGGTTTTCTATTGCCCTAAATCTGACAACCATTTGAATTGAAATCATATTCATCTCAGACTCGGTGATTCTACGTCTGTCCTGGTTCATCAGAGACTTAACAGTCCGCAAACAGAAAAGATGGTAATGATCCTACTAGAAAAGTTTTGGTACAAGTTGTATAATCAATCACTCTGGCTTCAGTTCTAATGTCCAAATCCTAAATCCAGGATATGTCTGGCATGTCAAAAGATCAGAATCGTCTCTGCTGAACACTGTAAAATTGCTTCTGCATGATTGTAGCTGCCTTTTGTGAGTGGCTTTAATGCTCTTCTTTGGGGGTATAATAGAACATCATATGAGGGGGTAAAGACTTGTGGGGTGTGTATGTACACACACAACTGTACTCACACACATACACGTATATACCCACACATACAAACACACACACAACACACACACACACACACACGCACATAAACATGAAATCCATATTGGTACAGAATGGTTATGTATAGTTATGTATACATAAAAAGAATGAATTGAAACAGAAAAGATAGTAAATGTATACGCTGTTATACAGTCATTTTTTAAGGAAATAGAATAGTGCACTAATTTCGCCTTTATCTGCACACCATTCAAAAGAAAAGAGAGAGAGAGAGGAGAGAGAGAGAGAGAGAGAGAGAGAGAGAGAGAGAGAGAGAGAGAGAGAGAGAGAGAGAGAGAGAGAGAGGAGAGAGAGAGAGAGAGAGAGAGAAACAACACACACACATACACACACCACATCAAATCAAAACACACACACGCACACACACACATACACACACCACATCAAAACACACACACACACACACACACACACACACACACACACACACACACACACACACACACACACCAAACAACCCTGCCCAACACATACCACCACAACAGACGGGGAGACGGATAGCCTAGTGGTCAGAACATTGCGCTGGCAATTTGACGACCCGGGTTCGAGTCCGGTCGAGGAAATTTTTCTCCTGGAGTTAACATCAGTGCTGACTCCACTCTCCCCAAAAGTCCTTCGGATGAGACTTTAAACCGAGGCCCCGTGTGCGCACGCACGCAGAACATCTTGCGCACACGTTAAATCCTGTTCCGCTTTTCGTAAGAGTAGGCCATCGTGTGCCGGTGGGAACAGATGACAATATTTACAAAACTGCATACACACGGGGACCGGATGAAAAAAAGCACATGATTGCTTATTCTGTTATCCTCGATATAAAAGAATAAATAAAAAATAAAAAAAAAATAAACAACACACACACACCCTGCCCAACAACACACACACACACACACATACACACACACACACACACACACACACACACACACACACACACACACACACACACACACACACACAACATACACACACATACACACACACACAACACACACACACAACACACACACCGCACACACACACCGAACACACCCCACTCACACATTCTCGAGCCCTCATTCAGTACCTATTTTTGTCCATCCAGTGTCAGAATGAAGTAACAGGGGTGAGCACCCACTATCAAAATGGCTACACTTGGACTGTGATGTAATCAAAGCTACACTAAGCAGTGCTGTGTAGAAACACGCCACTCCTATCACAGGAGGTCTTCCTGAACACCAAGAGGTATTAGCCGGGGAAGAAAAGAGAAAGAGATTGCTTGGGAGGAAGGTCGTACTTGGACGGGAACTGGGGCGAGCAGAGGAAAGTGTTCTTCAAAGCAAAAAACGCAAGGAATTGAATTACCTTTTCACAACTTGTCCAAACTTTCATGACATATGTCAAGAGGATTTTACTTTTTTTTCAGTTTGTGCTTTTCTCTCTAACTTGATTCCTCGAAGAGTGTTTCTCCAAGTTTTTTTTTTTTTTTACATGCAAGTGACAGGTCTGAGGCATGTATGCACATGGTTGCATGAAAGACACACGCACATGCCTGCCTGGGCAAGCTCCCACAGACACGTTGAGAGAGAGAGAGAGAGAGAGAGAGAGAGAGAGAGAGAGAGAGAGAGAGAGAGGAGGAGAGAGAGAGAGAGGAGAGAGAGAGAGAGAGATTCATGGATTTATACAATAACCGTACTTTCTTTTATATGATAATGATTTGATGAAACTAACTTTTGCTAGTCATCTAATTATTCATGTTTGGTAGTCTTTTTTTCAAAGCAAAACATTTTGCTTTGTATCATTTAGTTATAAACTAGTTGGTATGAAGCATGCTGTACGGCATATGCAGAACATAATAAGGCCTCATGATTAAACTGACATGTTTGAACACTGAACACTGAAGGGAGAAAGAGAGAGAGAGAGAGAGAGAGAGAGAGAGAGAGAGAAGAGAGAGAGGAGAGAGAGAGAGGAGAGAGAGAGAGAGAGAGAGAGAGAGAGAGAGAGAGAGAGATTTATTCATGGATCTGAACTTAAATCTGAAATTGTTTGAATACACATCGGCTGTTGGCCACAATACATTTTAAGGTACCAGGATGGAAAGAGGGGGTAAATATCAAACATAATACGCACACACTTTGTCCAGACCTTGGCAACACTAAAATGTACACCTGTACACGCATATTGCATACACACGACTGAAGTGCTGACTGAGACCAAAAATAAGTATAAAAAAACAAAAAACAGTTTAGGTGTCTGAATTCATTTACCCTGCTTTTTCTCCAATAACACCTTGAAATAAAACCGAAAATGACACGTTTGATTACATTGTTATTGTTTCTCAAAAATCACAAATAAACAAACGAACAAACACCAAGTAGAACACGCATCCAGTTAGTTTATATTATCCCTATTCAGAAAATGTTGTATTTTCAGAATAGTCTCCATACCAGGAAAAAGTGCTCACTGAAATACCATTTAACCAGCTTTTAACTTGATAAATGCGACCAGATTTCTGTATAAACAGGCAAATCAACAACAGTTATGATTTTATTGTGCTTTATCATGGCATGCAACATTAATTTAATTTAATTTAATTTAATTTAGAGAGAGAGAGAGAGAG
>JASPKP010000511.1:35000-43689 GCA_030674155.1 Stramonita haemastoma | reverse complement strand
TACTGAGGAATACTAAAGCACAAACTCCTCCTTCCCATTCTTACTCTACACTCCTCAGTGCAAAACAACCAAATCTTAGTGACGTCAAAGTTCTTTTTTTTTTTAATTCTAAAATAAGACCCAGATCTAATTCAGTGTTCTTTCTCAGCTTCGTGGCATTCTTTTGATCAAATGTCAGCACAAGGTCACTACTGCAGACAATATTTAGCAAACAAAAACTGCACTTGATCCTTCTGTGACATAGGATGGCCAGAATGTAGCTTAATTAACTAGCATTGTGTAGGGGTCAGGATCAAGGTTACTGGCAATCTCTCCAAAGAGACCCCTGCCCATGACCACTCGCCTCAGCTGTAGTCCATCTAGCTCTAGCACACTAACATCCCAATGGGGAACTGTGTTTGGCTGACAATAAAAACGAGGTGTGGGAGGCCCCATCACTGCAGACAGCACACTCACTGTACAGTTGAAGAGGGCACCCATTCATTCATTCCTATCACACCCTGCCTGCTCTCCCCACATGACACTTCTCTGCTATGAAGCCACTGGTGCAACGCTAAGGACGGCTAAGCTTAATGCCCGAAATGCACCGAAATCTAGCAGCACGAAAAGTGGGGTTGGGTAGAGAGAGAGAGAGAGAGGAGAGAGAGAGGAGAGAGAGAGAGAGAGAGAGAGAGAGAGAGAGACAGACGACAGACAGACGAGACGACAGACAGACAGAGAAGAGAGAGTGTATATGTGGTGTGTGTGTGTGTGTGTGTGTGTGTGTGTGTGTGTGTGTGTGTGTGTGTGTGTGTGCATGCTGCGTGCTGCGTGTGTGTGTTGTGCGTGTGTGTGTGTATGTGTGTGTGTGTGTACTTATTTATTTATTATTCTTTTATATTGAGGATAATGGAATAAGCAATCATATGCTTTTGTACATCCAGTCCCCGTGTGTATGCAGTTTTGTAAATGTCATCTGTTCCCACCGGGCACAGATGGCCTGCTCTTACGAAAAGCGGAACAGGATTTAACGAGTGCGCAAGATGTTCTGCCTGCGTTCGCACACGGGCCTCGGTTTAAAGTCTCATCCGAAACAGTGTGTGTGTGTGTGTGTGTGTGTGTGTGTGTGTGTGTGTGTGTGTGTGTGCGCACGCGCGCGCGCGCGTGCGTGCGTGCGTGCGTGCGTGTGTGTGTGTCTGTGTGTCTGTGTGTTGGGAGAGAGAGGGGGGGGGGGAGCAAAGACATTGTTACCCCTACATTTCTATTGAACTACAGCTAAGAGGCCAATTTGCTGAAAGGCGAGGGAACCCCATGGTGCGTGACTTGTGATGTGCAGGTAACCATCAACCATCTGCTCCTGGAGTGTTGGGATGTTCAGGATATTAGGCACAAGCATTTTAACCCAGACTAGATCCTCTCTCGCGATGTTCCACCGGACACCATTTTTAACTTCCTGAGAGAATCGGCTTTTTCCGTCTGATATGAGTGAAAGTGGTATAGTTGGTCTCTAAGGACAAGGTTGTTTTAAGGAATCTGGTTTTGGTTTTATCTCATTTATGTGTGATCGATGTGGGTTTTCCCACGACTGGGTGGCCGTCCTGGGCTGACCCTTATGGTTGACAGGGCATCGATACAAGCAAGGACAGTCAAGTTGGTTTTATTTATACTCTGCTTTTTGTTGAGCTTTCAACAGCAACACCAAAGGTGACTGACTTTAAGAAAATTAACGTTCTTTTTTTCTTTTGCTGTAAACACTAAACAGTTCTATGGCATAGCCATGACGTGGTTGACTACAGTGTGATCAATTAAAACAGTACATGTTAAGCCCCCCCCCCCTCTCTCTCCTCCCTCCCTCTCTCTCTCCTCCTCCCTCCATCCCCCTCTCTTTCTCCCCCTCCCTCCTCTCCCACCCTCTCCTCTTGTGCCCGTGCATTTGTGGTGTGTGTGTGTGTGTGTGTGTGTGTGTGTGTGTGTGTGTGTGTGTGTGTGTGTGTGTGTGTGTGTGTGTGTGAGTGTGTTGCGTGCGTGCGTGGTGTGTGAGTGTGTGTGGTGTGTGTGTGTGTGTGTGTGTGTGTTGTAGGGGGTGCATTTAAGTATGAGCGCAATTCGTACTATTTCTTTTCTTTCAATTTTAAAGTTATTATATTCTGTATTTATCATTTGAAAAATTAAGTGCATGCTTTTTGAGTTGGTGCGTGTGCACATGCACTGCACACACATGTGTGTATGATTTTTGTGTTGTGTATGTGTGTGTGTGTGTGGGGGGGGGGGGGGGGGGCGCCCTACCCCCCTGTTTTCTTGGATTTCCACAGTACTGTATTCTTTTCTATGTATGTGTGTTTCCAAGGGCAGATTGTAAGACTAGGCCTGGGTAAAATCTTCATCCCCGAGTATCAAAGATCATCAATTCATTTAGTTATTTTCTCTCTCTCTCTCTCTCTCTCTCTCTCTCTCTCTCTCTCTCTCTCTCTCTCTCCTCTCTCTCTCTCTCTCTCTCTCTCTCTCTCTTTCTCTCTCTCTCTCTCTCTCACACCCTCACACAACACACACACACACACACACACAACACACACACACACACACACACACACACACACACAACACACACACGCCTTACTGCTAACAGTTCCACTGAGCACTACCACTGTCTACTGTACTATCCTGTACACCACAGTTCCACTGAGCACTACCACTGCTACTGTACTATTTTCAATTCCTGGACACCCCCCTCTAGCCTTACTACTAACTAAGAGTTCACAGAATCAACACCAACAACTTTCTGTGTGACATTCGGGCTGCCCTGACCAGAAATTAAATATCATATCACATAATCACAAGAGCAACACCATCCATGAGGGGGTAGGGAAGGGGGCGATTATAAAATATTTTCCTGTTAATGTTTTTGTTTCCCTGAGAAAGGCAGTCTTTTTGTTAAAAAAAAAAAAAAAGCCATAGACAACTCTCTTGTTGCCTTGGATCCTGTTACGTGTGCTGAATGTGTTTCAAACGGGACCTCTGTTGTCAATCATATCAGAAAGACAAGCACCCAGACCACCACTCAAGGTCTACTGGATGGGGGAAAAGAAGGGGACACAAATGGGGTGTGAAGCCACACTCCTGGCTTTCTAGGCATGCTACCTCCAGATCCCCCCCCCCCCACCCCCCAGTGTGCTGCTGTCTGCTGCAACTAGCACCATCAGAGCAGAGCTGTGTCCGTCATCTTCACTCCCCAAACACACACCCCCCCACTCCCCCCCCCCCTTTTAGTGACACTGGTTCAGCCTGAATGAGGGCCCTGTTGACTGTCTCCCCAATCCCCCTCCCCTGGACTGTCCCACTTCAATCCCCCCCCCTTAGGACTGTCCCCAATCCCCTCCCCTGGACTGTCCCCCAAATCCCCCTCCCCTGGACTGTCCCCCAATCCCCCTCCCCTGGACTGTCCCCCAAATCCCCCTCCCCTGGACTGTCCCCAAATCCCCCTCCCCTGGACTGTCCCCCAAATCCCCCTCCCCTGGACTGTCCCCAAATCCCCCTCCCCTGGACTGTCCCCCAAATCCCCCCCCCTGGACTGTCCCCAAATCCCCCTCCCCTGGACTGTCCCCAAATCCCCTCCCCTGGACTGTCCCCAAATCCCCCTCCCCTGGACTGTCCCCAAATCCCCCTCCCCTGGACTGTCCCCAAATCCCCCTCCCCTGGACTGTCCCCAAATCCCCCTCCCCTGGACTGTCCCCAAATCCCCCTCCCCTGGACTGTCCCCAAATCCCCCTCCCCGGACTGTCTCCCAAATCCCCCTCCCCTGGACTGTCCCCCAAATCCCCCTACTCCCCTAAAGCACAAGGCTTGATCAACAGTGGCAGCAGCAGCAAACTACAAAGGCAAGTCAATAATACAACTAGCAAGATAGCATCTTTCTGAAAAGAATGTTTTTTAACTTACTGTCACGTGTCTCCATACTTAGGATCCCCAAAACCCAAAAAGCGTCTCTCTACTAAGGCAGCTGAGAGAAGAAAGGGAAAGAAGGAAGTAGGCCACAGGCAAAGATAAGCCAGAGAGAGAGAAAAAAAATTCACTCAAGTTGTTTTTTTTTTCCATGCGGCATGCACGTGAATGTGATGCTGGTCTCAGTGACTTGCTTTGTGATGAATGTTCAAGCCTTCTGAAATCTGACTTCATCTCAATGTCTACCTTTTTTATCTTTTTTTTTTTTTTTTTTTTTTTTTTTGGGGGGGGGGGGTCAAGGAGGAAGGGTAGCATTTGCCCTTCCGCTGTAAAAGCACCCGCACATCAACTCTGCATGTTTACCCCCTCCATTCATGTTCATTACATCTATTTCATACTCTTTACTCATTTTATTTTTATTTTATTTTATACCACTTTATGTCACAGCAGATTTATCTGCCTGAAATTCGGGCTGCTCTCCCCAGGGAGTCACAAGTGCAGGCCTACCCATTATTTTTTTTCCCCCTCAGGGATGGTGTCTAAACACGACACCTGTGTGCATGCAGGGTTTTTTTTTTAGGGGGGGGGGGGGGGGTTGTCATCCACTCCTACCGGCACACGATGGCCTCCTCTTCCGAAAGGCGGAACGGGATTGTAACGTGTGCCCAAGATGTTCTGCGTGCGGGCCTCGGTTTATAGTTCATAGTCTCATATATTTCATACCACTTTATGTCGCAGATTTCTTTGCGTGAAATTCGGGCTCCCCCCCCCCCCCCCCCCCCCCCCCCCCCCGAGCGCGTCGCCACAAGTGCAGCACCACCCACTTTTTTTTTTCTTTTTCCTGTCTGCAACTGTATTTGTTTCCCTATCAGAGTGGCTTTTTTCTACGAAAATTTGCCAGGGACAACCCTCTTGTAGCTGTGGGTTCTTTCACTCACTCTCACCCAGTCCCATGTCCCAAAGGACGTAGGGGGGACATCAGAGAAGACGCAACGGAGATCTTTTTCCATGCTTCACGATCCTGTGTGGCTAGTAGGAGGCGTTGCAGGGGTTGGGCAGTCCAGTCTTTGATGTTGTCAACCCATGATTTCTTTTGGCGGCCTCTTCTTCTCTTGCCCTCGACTGTTCCTTGCAAGATGGTTTTTGCTAGGGTGTTGTGTCTTGTGGTGTGACCAAACCACATCAGCTTTCTCCTCTTTATGGTGGAGAGCAAAGGCTCTTGGGGGCCCACACGCTTTTTGATTTCTTCTTTCACATAGTTATTGGTCTTGTGTTCTTTGTATGATATTTTGAGGAGTCTTCTGTGGCACTTGTTCTCGAATGCTTGGATTCTTCTCTCTAACTCTGCTGTCAGAGTCCATGATTCACAGCCATATAGGAGGATAGATATCACGAGGGATTTGTAGAGGTGGTATTTGGTGCAGAAGCTGGTGTTGTTGCTTCTGATGATCCTCTGGAGTCTGACTAGAGCAGATGTTGCTGTTGCAATGCGAGCTTTCACTTCATTGTTTGATGTGCCATCTTTTGTTAGGATGGAGCCTAAGTATTTGAATTGGCTCACCTCTTCCAAATATTTCTCCATTCATCTTTATTTCCGTGCTGTCATTACTCGCGCTGTTGACCATGATCTTCGATTTCTCTGTACTGACCTCCATGCCGTATGCGCTCGCTCGATCTGTTAGACTGTCTGTGAGGATTTGCAGTTCTTTGTTTGCTGCTGCCCATGAGGTCAATGTCATCTGCAAATCTGAGGTTGCAAAGGGGTCTTCCACCAATGGAGATGGAAGTGTGGTGGTTTTGCAGTGTCTCTGTCATGATGTTTTCGAGGAAGAGGTTGAAGAGTACAGGCGAGAGAAGGCAGCCCTGGCGGACTCCAACCGTGGTCTTGAAGAACTCGCCCACGTGATTGTTCATGAAAACTGCACTTCTTGCATTCTCATACAGAGCCTTGATGACTTCAATTAGGCAGTTGTCAATGTTGAAGTGCCTGAGTACTTGCCAGAGGCCGTCATGCCATACCCTGTCAAAGGCCTTTTTGAAGCCTATAAAATTGTGGTACAAGTCTTTTTGGTGTTGGAGATGCTTCTCTATCAGAATTCTCAGGTTGAAAATTTGTTCCACTGTGCTGCGTTTTGGTCTAAAGCCCGCTTGTTCTTCTGCCAGGAGTTTTTCTGCTTGGTTTTTCAGTCTGTTGAGGACTACCTGCAGCATGATCTTGCTAGGATGGCTTATGAGACTGATGGTTCTGTAGTTCTGACATTGCTTGAGGTTTCCTTTCTTTGGCAGGGGTATTACAAGAGACTGTGTCCATTCTTTTGGCCATTCTTTGGTGTCGTGGATCTTCTGACAAAGATCTGTGAATCGCCTTGCTGTTTCATTCCCTCCATTTTTTATGAGTTCAGCTGGGATGTTATCGATTCCATGGGACTTCCCCTTCTTCAATTGTTTAATAGCTGTGTCTACTTCACACCTTAGTATTGGTGGGTCTTTATCTTGGTGTTCAGGGGGTTTGTTGGAAACTATGTTGGTATCTGAGCGTAGTGGGTAGTTATACAATCCCTCACAGTATCCTGTCCAGCGTTGGAGGATGGCATTATTTTCCGTTAAAAGATTTCCTTCTTTGTCTTCAATAACAGAGGCTTTAGGCTGTGTGGTTTTAGTTAGTGCTTTCAGAGTGTTGTAAGCTGTTTTGCTGTTTCCCTTGGCCATTCCAGCTTCGATGTTGTTGCATTGTTCTTCTATCCACGCTTCTTTGGCTTCTCTCATCTTTTTCCTCACTTCTCTGTGGCTATCCATGTACTTGTTGTTGGCTTCTTGACTTGTGAACTTTTGCTTCTTAAGTTCTCTTCTTTTGTCGCAGAGGTCAAGAACCTCATTTGTCACCCAGGGTTGTTTCTTTGTTCTGCTTCTGCCTAATGTTTCTTCTGCTGCTGTCGTTAGCACTTCTTTGATGTTGTTTGGGTAGTGTGTTCACATCATTGTCGATGGCTGTGAGTGCGGCGAACTTTCCTCCAATGTTGGCTTGGAAGATCTTAACCACTGTTGGGTCTTTGAGTTTTTCCAGGTCGAATCTTATGCGTGGGCTTTTTGGCTGTTGTTTTGCTTTCAGTTTCAGCCTGATAGTGGTAAGTACAAGGTCGTGGTCACTGCCAATGTCAGCTCCTGGGAATGTTCTTGTGTTTGCCTTGTTTATGCTGGATTTGAATCTTTGGGGTGACAGAATGTAATCAATTTGATTATGAATCAGACCATTTGGTGAGTGCCAGGTTGATGTTCTAGATGGCTTGTGAGGGTGGAGTGTGTTAGCCAGAGTTAGTTTGTGCTTCTTTGCGAATTCCAACAGCCGCTGTCCTCTGTCATTTGTTTCTCCCAGTCCAAAGCGTCCTGTGGTTCCTGCCCAGGTGTCATAGGCATCAGGTCCCACCTTAGCATTCCAATCGCCTTCCACAATAAGGATGTCTTTTTTGGGCGTTTTGGAGATGACGTTTTCAAGTTCTTCATAGAATTCTTCTATCTGGTCATCATCGTAGTCAGATGTTGGAGCATACACTTGGATGATGGTGAAATTCTGGGGTTTTGCAGAGACTCTGATTGAGATGAGTCTGCTGGATATTGGTGTGCAGTTGATGATGCTTGACACAATCTCTTTCCTGACAATGAAGCCTACTCCGTGTTGGTGTAGTTTCTCATCTCCACTGTACCATATCTTGTGGCTGTCTTGCGTGGTTGTTTCTCCGAAGCCAATCCATCTGACTTCCGCAAGCCCTAGGTATAGGATGTCCCATTTATACCTCTGTAATTCATGTGTGAGTTCCTGTACTCTTCCTGTTTGGTACAGAGTCCTAACATTCCATGTACCAATGGTTACCCCTTTAGCTGGAAGCTTTAGAGTTGGTTCTGCTCCAGTGGCACACTTGTCACTCCCACCCTGGAGGCTTGCAGTGGGTAGCGCGGTCGTTGTTGATCCGGGCCTCGACCGATCCGGCATGTGTTTCTGTTTTGTTTTTCTCATCATGTCCTTGCAGTGGGCTTGAGGAAGCTTGGTGGCGCCCATCTCCTCTCCAAGACTCCTACTGGTGATTAAGAATGCACCAGCCCTTCACAACGTTTCGCCCGCCAGTAGAAGCGGTTACCGGGGTGTGGGTGGGTTAAGGACCCGGACCCAGAAGTGAGAGTTGAGTGCCAAGTGAGGACCAGTGCTCCCGTCCATCCCGAGGGATGCTACTGCCAGGTTTACAAAGGTACCACCTCTCCTTAAGCACCCCATACACGCCCAACGTGGGTTCTTTAATGTGTGCTAAATAATGATGTGTAACACACGGGACCTCGGTTTATTGTCTCATACAAAAGATTAGCACCTAGGCTACCGCTCATGGTCTAATGGATGGGGGGAAAGTTTCGGGGCCAAACGGGATTCGAACCACTGCACACTCCGACCTGGACTTTTTGTTGTCTTAACAGGCGCGTTACCTCCAGACCACCATCCACTACTTCATTTATTTCCTCTTCTATTTGGAGAATAATGGAGTAAGCATTCATATGCTTCTTTACATCCAGTCCCCGTGTGTATGCAGTTTTGTATATTTTGCCATCCATTCCCACCGGCACACAATGTCCTACTCTTACGAAAAGGGGGACCGGTTTTAACGTGTGCACAAGATGTTCTGCGTGTGTTCGCAGTCGGGACTTCAGTTTATAGTCTCATCGGAAGGACGGGGGGGGGGGGGGGGGGGGGGGGGGGGGGGAGAGGGGGGGAGTGGAGTCAGTACTG
>JASPKP010005114.1:0-16436 GCA_030674155.1 Stramonita haemastoma | reverse complement strand
GAAAACAGTGGACGGTAAAAAGGGGAATGCCCAATTCTTCGGGTTGATCCAGTTTTAAAGGGGTTTGACTTCACGGGCTGCAGAATGGACACGGGAAAAAGATTTTTATAAATATTTGTTTAATTTTACAATCAAGTATAAAACCTGGTTGTACCTTACAATTACACACCCATGGTATCCATATAGGAATTTTTGTCACACTTGATACTTTCCTTCCCCTTTGCTGAAACCCTTTTAGGGTTTAATGCAAAATTTGTAATGCATTTTTTTATTGACATCTCTTTTAAAAAATGTTTTTTTCCCTTTTGGGAGGGGGAGGGGAGAGAGGGGAAAATTTAGAGAGAGGGGAGAGAGAGAGAGAGAGGGGGGGGGGGGGGGGGGGGGGAGAGAGGGGGAAAGGGGGGAAAAAAGGGGAAGGAGAGGGGGAAAGAGGAGAAAAGGAGGGAAAAGAGGGGAGATGGAGGGGGGGGAGAGAGAGAGAGGGGGGGGAAAGGGGAGAGGAGAGAGAGAGGGATGAAAAGGAAAAGAGGGGGAGGGGAAAGGGGGGATTGAGAGGGGGGAGAGAGGGGGAGAGGGAGGAAGAGGGGGGGAGGGGGGAGAGGGGAGGGATAAAGGAGAGAGGGGGGGGGTGGGGAGAGGAGGGGGGAGAGGAGGGGGGAGGGGGGAGAGAGAGGGGGAGAGGGGGGAGAGAGAGAAAAAGTTTCGGAGGGGAGAGAGATTTTGAGGGAGGAGGGGAGGAAAAAGAGAGAGGGGAAAAGGGGAGAAGAGGGACACGGGGTAAAGAAAAGGGGAAAAGGGGAATGATGGAAAAGAGAGGAGAGAGAGGAAGAGGGGGAGAGAGAGAGGAGGGGAGAGAGGAGAAGGAGGGGAAAAGGGAGCGGGAGAGAGAGAGAGGGGAGAGGAGAGAGGAAAAGGAGAAGAGGGAGAGAGAGAGGGGAAGGGAGGGGAGAAAAGAGAGAGGGGGAAAAAGAAAAGGGGTTGAAGATGGAGAGAGGGGGAGAGGGGAGATTTAACCCCATGTGTTGCTTTCCATTAATGTGCTTGATCCCTGCTTTTTGATGTTTTTTGTGTTTGTGTGTTTTGGGGGGGGGGGGGTGGGGGGGGGGGGGTAATAGGCAAAATGGTAGAAGGTGGGCAAAGACATGTACCAGACTCCCCCCAAAAGTCACCCTTTTTCCCCCCACATTTGGGAAAACCCGGCCCCCCAAAATGGTTTTTCTTTAAAGGAAAACAAAATCTTTATTGTCTTCCCCGCCCCATGGTTTGGGGAACACACACACGGAGATCAGGTAGCCAACATGTCATGTTCTATAGTTCGGGGGGATGCCCCACACAGGGAAACACTGTACCCAACATTTTTATAGATCGGGGAGATACACAAAAAGGGAAAACTGTACCCCAACACATGTTTATGTTCTGGGGTTCACACACGGGAACACTGTGCCCCACTCTGGCTTGGTTTATAGTTTGGGGAAACAAAACAGGGAAAACTGGCCCCCCACAATTTTAAATGTTCCTACATTTCGGGGGATACCCCCAAAAAACACCGTACCCCCAAACATGCCCCAAGTTCTTACATTTTGGGGGATACCCCAAAACAGGGAACCTTTAGCCCCAAATGTTCAAAGGGTTTGGGGCCTTCACCCCCCCAGAGCCAATTTTGCCCCCCCAGGTCTTTTTCCAAACAGTTCTGGGGATCAAACACGGGGAACCCAACTGTAGCCAAAACTTGTTCTATATTTCCCGGGGGGATACACACAAAAGAAAACACTGTAGCCCCCACATGTTCTATAATTGGGGATAAAACACCAGGGAAACCCCTGCCCCCCACACATTTTCCCCTGATTTTCGGGGGTTTTACACACAAGAGAAACTGAAAGCCCCAAATTGTAGGGTTCTACATTTCCCGGGGGATACACACAAAAGGGAAACTGTAAAAAACCACATGCCCCCAATTTTTCCCTGGGGACACAACAAGAGAATCCCCCCTGTAGCCACACATTGTTTATGTTCTGGGGTTTCACCACGGGGGTAACCTGTAGCCCCCAAAAATGGTTATATTTTTGGGGAAATGCACCCTACAAAACAAAAAATACAAACCCTTTATTGAGGGTTTTTCAAAGGGAAAAAATTTACGGTTAAGTTTTGACTGGAGTTTTATTTTTTGTTTTTTTGTTTAACAAATTTTTTAAAATTTGAAAAATTTTACATTAATTTGTTGTAATAAAATGTATTAAAAAACAGAAAAGGGCCCAAAAAAGCAAGAAAAACACTTTGGGAAAAAAAGTATAATTTTTAAATTCATTTTTTTCTTTAAATTTTTTTCCCATTTTAATTTATTTATTCTTTCATTTCTTTTTTTTTCTTTATTTCTTTTTTTTATTTGTTTTTTATATCGGGTAAGGGGAATGACCCACTCATGTGCTCTTTTACATCAAGCCCCCGTGTTTTATCCCGTTTTAAAAATCTTGTCATATTTTTCGAAATGGCACAGAGTGGTAGTCTAAAAAAAGGGCGAACATAAAAAACGCAAATTTTCTGCGTGTGCGCAAAAAGGGCCTCGGTTAATAGTGTCATTAAAGGGGACTTTTGGGGGAGAATGAGGTCAGCACTCATGTTAACCCCAAGGGAAAAAAATTCCCTAAATTTGGGGAACCCAAACCCCAGGTCATAAATTGCCGGGGCAAAATGTTTGCCCATTAGGTTTTTATCCCGCCCCTGTGTGTGTGTGTGTGTGTGTGGGGTGGTGGTGTGTGTGTGTGTTTTGTGTGTGTGTGGTGTTGTGTGTGTTGTGTGTGTGTGTGTGGGTGTGAGAGAGGTGTGTGTGTGGGGGTGTGTGTGTGCGCCCCGGCGCGCGCCGGCGCATAGATTTTTTTTGTTTTGTGTGTGTGTTGGTTGCGGGGGCGTGTGGGTGAAAGTGTTTGTGTGGGTTTTTTTTTGGGGGGTGTGGGGTGTTGTGTGGGGTGTGTTTTTGGTGTGTGTGTGTGTGTTGTGTGTGTGTGTGTGTGTGTGTGTGTGTTTGTATGCAATTTGTGTTTGTGTGTGTGTGGTGGGGTGTTTTTTGTACGCATTGGTTTGTTTATATTGTTGTGTGTGTGCGCGTGCGCTTTTGGGCGCGTAGGGCGTGCAATTTTTAGTGGTGTGTGTGTCGTGTGTTTTCCCCCAGAATCAAATGAGTGCTAAATGCTGAAAAATTTAAATTTTCCGGGTTTAAATAGACAGTGCCCTTTGCATTGGGAAAGTCTATTTCCCTGCTAAAGGGAAAAGTGCTCTTTGCATTTGGGAAAACAGTCTACTTTTGCTGATTGACAGTGTCTTTCCCATTTGGGGAAACAGCCCCTTTTTCCTTTGCTTGACAGACAGTGCTCTTTGACGGGGGAAAACTTTAAATTCTGGATGGGACAGTGTTTTTTTGGAAATTGGGGAAAACTGTTTTCCAAAACAAGACAAAAGAAAATTTGACCAAAAAGACAAGAGAAAATGGCAAAAAAAGAAAAAAAGGAAATGAACAAAAGAAAAAAGGGAAAAAGGGCCCAAAAAAAGAAAAAAAGGAAAGGTTTACTTGGAGTTTTCAGAGTCTCCCAGTGAGGTAGATGTATACAGGGAAAAAACCAGGTAACCTTCAGTGTTTGAACGTTGTATCTTTTAGGGGGGAAAACGTAGGGTTAAATTTTTAAAACCCCCAAAACCCAAAAGGGCACAACACACAAAAACCACAAACAACCCCACACAAAACACACCCCACCACAAAACCACATTTTATTTATTTAATATATATATTATTTTTTTTAAAAATTTTTTTTTATTTTTAATATATTTAAAATATTTTATATATTTTAAAATTTTTTTATTTTTTATATATTTTAAATATTCCCCAATAAATATTATAATATATAATATTTTTAAAATTATATAAAAATTTTATTTATATATATTATAAATATCTTGGGGGATAATTTTGTGAGGGTTTATCACACCTTATATCCCAGGGGGAAATTTCGGGGTTAATTTGGGAAGGGTCGGGCTAAAGATTTTAAAAAGGTCACTTTTCCCCCAGTAGTTGTTTAAATTTTTAGCCCCCAAACCGGGGGATTAACCAAAGTGGAATTGGGGACAGGGTTTCGGTTGGTCAGTACTTTTTTTTCCCAGTTAACCCAGGGGGGTTAAATATACCTCCCCCTTTTTGGGTGGGGGAATTTAAAAAGAAACGGGAGGGGAAGAAAGGGGGACCGTTTAATTTTTTCCCCAAAAAGCTAAAATTTTCTGACCCCCTCCCCTCCCCACCCAAAAAAAAAAAATCCCAATTTTCCCTTTTTTTAAAAAATTTTTATAAAAAAACAATACCTTCCACCCCAAACCCCCTTAAAATTTTGTAAAACTCCAGCCAAATATTAAAAATTTTAAACCCCCTTGTTGCAAAACCCCAAAAACCCAAAACTTTAATGGGTTAGCCCTTTCCCTTTCCTTTTAACCGGGAAACGCTTTTTTAAAAATTCATTTTGGGGGGGGGTTGAATTTAAAACTCAAGGGGGGGAGGGGTTTTCTCCCAATTTTAAGTTTTTAAAAAATTTCCTTTAAACATTTTAATAATTAAAAACCAAATATAAAATTATTTTATTCAATCAAAAAATTTGGGTTTCTGGGCCAAAATGGAACTTACCTTTTCACAAACAATTTAGGGTTTACACCCAAAACCCGAGAATACTTTCCACTCACCTAAAAGTTGAGGGAAAAATGGGAGGGTTTTTACCCCCCCAACCCCCGGGGTAAACCCCCGATTTGGCGGCCCCCGGGGAGCTTGGGGCCGGAAGAGGCCACCCCCCGGTAAGGTTGAAAAATTAGGGGGGTTTTGGGATTGATTTTGGGGGGGTGACGGGTTTGCGTTTTTTTTTTGGGTTTTTACAGTACATTTTTCCCCAGTTACCCAGGTTTAAATTTGAGTACCGGGCCCTCTTTGGGGTTTTGGAAGGGGGAAGGGTTTTAAAAAGCAGAAAGGGGGGGGAGGGAAGATGGGCACCCCCCTCAATTTGCGGGCCCCTTAAAAGAAGCTGAGGGTTTTGCGCCGCGCCCCCCCCTAGGGACCCACAGTTTTATGGGAAAATTTTTCCCTTTTTTTATTTTTTAAATTATCGTTAATACCTATGGAAACGGCCATGAACAGCTATAACTTCTTGCACTTACACCCACGTCATTCAGGGGAAAATCATCCCTTGACTGCATAAAAACCCACGAAAAATTATGGGTTTTTTCCCCTTTTGCCTTCTATAGCCTGAGAAAAGAGCTAAAAATCATGAAATGTGCAGAAATGCATATGCATTTTTTAATCATGGATGTCTGCGTAGATTTAAGGAGGCCCTTTAAATTTTGGGAATAAGTTCAACCTGTGATGAAAAATTATAAAATGTCAACAGAGAAATAGGTCAGAAGAGGGTTTAAATTCCCCCAAATTGCACAAAAAAATTTTGGGCCCTTTACACACAAACGCACGCACGCACGCATAGCGTGCCACCCCAACCTGCACGAACTTGACCCTTACACACACAAAAGAAAAGAAAACCCAAAAGGGAAGACGCCCAGAGAGTTTTAATAGGTAGGTGGGGTGGGGAGGTGAAGACAGAAAAGAAAAATGCCGCGGGACGGGACATATAAACTTTACGGGGAAAGGCACACAGATAGCGGGAAAAACCCAGAAGGATAGTTAGATAGAAAAATTAGTTTGGGATAGATAGTTAGATAGATAGTTTGATAGAAAAGAAAAATAGATAGTAGTTTGTAGATAGTTTGGTAGGAGGTAGGTAGGTAGGTGTAGATAGATAGATAAAATGGGTAGTTTGAAGAAAAGGATAGTTTTTAGTGGTTTGTTTTTATAGTTTAGACAGTTTAGATAGAAAAGTTTTGAGGGTTTTGATTGTTTGGTTTGGGTTGATTGATTGTTTTGTTTGGGATTGATTGATTGTTTCCCTTTTATATCGGGATAAGGGGAATAAGCCCTTTTTGGTCCCTTTTTTACTTCCAGCCCCTTTTGGGGAAATGAATTTTTGGTAAAGGGGAAAAACAGGTTTTTAAGTGTGCAAAAGATGTTTGCGTGCGTTTGACAGGGGTTTTTGGGTTATATATATTGTTTGGTGTGTTGTGTAGTTTCTTTTTTGGTGTGAATATTTTTAAAGTTCATTTTTAACTTTCTTTGTACACATATTTCTTTAAATTTTTTTCCTTGTTCAAATTTTTTATTTCTCTTTTTTTCCCCCTTTTTTTTTTTTTTTTTATTTTTTTTTCTTTTTTTTTTGGTGGATGGCTTGATGAAAAAAGCAAATGGATGTTACTCAATGTACCTTTGGGAAAAAAAGTTTGACTTGATAAAAAAAGTTTGACTTGGGTTTTAAATTCATCCGAAGGCTTTTTTGGGGGGGTGGGTCAGACTGATGTTATAGGAGAAAAAATCTCCCGACCCCATCGAAACCGGGCGTCCAATTGCCAGCGCAAGTTTGACATTGGCCTCGTGTGCCGTGGGGAAAAGATGACATATACAAAACTGCATTTTCATCAGGAACTGGATGTAAAAAAACAAAGAGTGTTATCCTTTCCCCCGCAGACATCTTGCGCACGTTAAATCCGTTCCGTTTTGTAAGAGTGGCCATCGTGTCCGGTGGGAACAGATGCAATATTTACAAAATGCAAACACGGGGGCCCGGCTGAAAAAAAAGCACATGATTGCTTTTTCTGTTATCTCGATATTAAAAAAATAAAATAAATAAAAAAATGATAGATAAATGAATAATAAATCCCGATTAAAGAATAAATTTCCATCAACCAAAAACAATCGAAACAAAACTCTCTCTGGGTAGTCTTTCTGTCTCTCTCTGTCTTGTCTCTCTGTCTCCTGTCCTCTGTCTCTCTGTCTGTTGCCTGTCTGTCTGTCTGTCTGTCTGGCTGTTGTCTGTCTGTCTGTTGTCTGTCTGTCTTCTTTCTCTCTCTCCCCCTCTTCTCTCCTCTCTCTTCTCTCTTCTCTTCTCTCTCCCCCTTTTCTCTCTCTCTCTCTCTTTTCTCTCCTCTCTCCTCTCTCTTTCTTCTCCCCCCCCCCTCTCTCTCTGTGCCTCTCTCTTTTGGGTTTTTAGAGAAAAAAATTTTAAGTGAATGTATCAACGTACCATTGCATGGTTGTTCAGAGAAACAAATGATGAGTACAGGCACAGTTTGTCCAGATATGTTTTTCATTTTATAATAAAAAAAAGAAAATGCTTAAATTAAAAGCATTGAAAATTTTTAGGGAAACGTTCGTAATTTTATGCTTGATTTCCCCGAATTTTTCTAGACTTATTTTTTTGTGATTTAGTTTTGTTTCATACTAGGTTCAAAAAACATGATTAGATTAATATGTGTTTTTTTTCTTTGATCAGCATGAATTATACCTATTTTGGATTTGCCCTTTCCTATGATACGAATGAACCCTTTTTTTCCATCCCAAGCCCCCGATTGTATTGTGGTCCATGGCCAATATACATTAAAACTTCAGTGTTCAGTGTTCGTGTTTTCTTCTCTCTGTCTCTCTGTTTCTTCTGTCTTGTCTCTCTTGTTCTCTTGTCTCGTCTCTTATGTTCTCTCTTGTGTCTCTTCTGTTCTCTCTTGTGCTCTCTGGTCTCTCTGTCTCCTGTCTCTGTCTCTGTCTCTGTCTCTGTCTTTTTTCTGTCTTCTCTCTCTCTCTCTCTCTCTCTCTCTCTCTCTCTCTCTCTTCTCTCTCTTCTTCTTTTCCTCTCTCTTTTTCTCTTTTCTCTTCTTCTCTCTCTCTCTCTCTCTTCTCTCTCTCCTCTCTCCTCTCTCTCTCTCTCTCTCTCTCTTCTTCTCTTTTTCTCTCTTTTAGGGGGAGGGGCGGTACGGGAGGGATAGCCTAGTGGTCAGAAAAAATTTGCTGGAATTTGCGACCTGGTTTTATTCTGTTCGGGGGATTTTCCCTTTGGAGTTCATAGCGCTGACTCCCCTTCTCACAAGTCCTTTCGGCGAGATTGAAGTACGGGCAAATATATTACAGCATAACTAAAAACACACAAAACCACACACACAACACCCCACACACACACACCCAAAACAACCACAACACACACAACCACCACACACACACCACACACACACCACACAACAACACACACCACACAAAAAAAAACAGAGAGAGAAAGAGAGAGAGAGCGAGCGAGCGAGGGGGGAGCGAGCGAGGAGAGGGGAGAGAGGGAGGAGAGAGAGAGGAGAGAGAGAGAGAGAGGGAGAGAGAGAAAAGGAGAGGGAGGAGGGAGAGAGAGAGGGAAGAGAGAGAAGAGGAGAGGAGAGGGAGAGAGAGAGGAGGGGAGAGGGTGAGAGAGGAGAAGAGGAGAGGAGAGGAGAGAGAGGAGAGAGAGAGGGGAGAGAGAGGAGGAGAGGGGAAGAGAGAGAGAGAGAGAGAGAGAGAGAAAAATACGAAAATAAAAAAATCAAAAATCAAAATTTTTAAATGTTTAAGGCCAACAGCCCGTACATTTGGGGTTTCCCCTTTAATCACAAATCAGTAACTGACAAACATGCATCATGAAGTGGAAACAAGGGGTTTTTCAAATTACAACACGTTAAGAAAAAAAGTTCATTATTGGGCAATGTACTTCCTTGCAGCGTGCCCACACTTTCATGCCCCACACACACCACACACACACACACCCAAAAACACCACCCCACACGCAGCACGCACGCACGCACGCCCCAAAAGCAATATACACACACAGCGCCCCGGCACACCAAAAAACGCGGCCATGCTCGCGCCCACACACAACACCATACCACACGCCGCACAAAAAACTCTCTCTTCACACACACAAACACACACACACAAAAACCACACACACACACACACAAACACACCAAACACACCACACACACAGTGTGGGCACCCCAAAATTTGTTATCCATAAGATTCCTTATTTATGTCAAACATTTTCCCGTGATGGGAGCACATGTTTGTGTGCTGTTGAAAAGGGAGGGGCTAACGATGCTGCATATTAATGGTATCGTCTCGCGCCCCTGCAGAGAAATACGGGAATCGCTAAAGTTTAAAGATGTTTCTTCCTTTTCTGAGAATTAACAATTTGCTATGTGTTTTAAGGGGGTCTGTTCGAAATAGTTAAATACTTTTGGCTTAGTCTGATACAGCGAGCAAAAAAAAAACAAAGGATTTCGTTTTTTTAATACTTTTTAAAAAAAGGGAAATTTTCTTTTCTCAGAAAGCGTGTATTTTAAAATGGGTGGCATTTTTTTTCCGAAACTCCAATCTTAAATGTGCTAGAGTGTTCTATACGGGTTTAAAAAGCTGATCATTTTTCAATGTACTTTTCTCTGTCAAGACGCTCTTTTGTTCGTGTAATTTGACTTCGATTGTTTCTCAAAGTGCGAGAACCACTGCGGGCAGAAACGCCCTTTAATCTCTTTTTGAATTGCGTAGGAAATTTTTTTCTTCCCAACGCTGCCATAAGCCCATAAAAAATAGAACCCTTTAAAGGGCATAGAAAACCCAAAATGCGTGTAACCCCAATTTACATGTCCTTGATTGTGCTTTCCGTGATGTTGTAGGCACTTTGATTTTTTTCCCTTTGTTGTTTTGAAGTTTGAACCGTTCGTATCAGTTTAATGCAGGTTTTCATATAGTGGATGGCGGGCCCAATTTTTAAAACCAAGTTATTAGGGGCTCTCAATGAGATTTTAAAATCTCTTACATGCAAAAGTGACCTTTTCTAAAGATTCGTACTGTGTATAGCCCCGATTTCCGAACCATACAAAAACATTGGTGTAAATTTGGGATCAAACATTTTAAAGAAAACTCTGGCAATTTTTCAATGCATTTTTGAAAACATGATATTATTTCGGTAGTGATTTCTTTGCTGTGTATTCTGTCATTTATTTAATTCCAGCCTTTTTTTTGGAATGGGAACACCTAGATACTGTAAGTTTAACGCTCCATTTTTCCCTTCCATAAAACCACTTTTCTTTTGATGACAGAAAACCCCCTTTATAAACACCTCACTTTGGATTTTTCGGGTTAACATTTAAGTTTGTCGGTGGATGAACAAAAGAGAGCTTTTAGTTGACTTTGCAAACCATGTAGAGGGGAAACGCAAAACAATATCGTCGCAAAAAACATGTAAACAGCTCCATTTCAGTTGGTGAAAGACGTTTCCCTGTTCCCTGACTTTTTTTTGGGGGAAAGTTCATTTACAAGGGAAAGGGAAAAAGGCATGGTGACGCTACACGCCTTTTTTTTAAACCCTGCATGCAGAAAAAGAAATTGAATTTCGTTACCATTTTAATGAAAGTCTTTACAGTCCAATTGCTCTTCAAAATTTTTTAACATTTTACCTTGTATCCGGTTTCCCCACAAAATGACCACAACACAGGCTTTTAAAACTGATGATGCTTTGCAAAAACTTGTATGCCACTCAGTTTGCTGTTTTAAAAATTCCCCTCTGGATGTAGCTGAAGAGTAAAGACATGATCATTGTTAAATATTTTTGCGAATCCAGTTTGGTCTCATCTTTCACTTTTGGATTGCCCCTGTGTATAGCCTTTTGTTTAAGATAGCGTGAAAACTTTAGACAAAGTTTGAGTGGGTATTCCCCCTTTAAGTTTTCGGATTGTGGGTACTTCCCTTTTTATGCAGAGGGGAAAAGAGGCTTTGTATTAACTGGTACACCTATTTTTGAACAAGTAATTAAATAGTTAAGAAAAAAGGTAAAAAACATTTTTGCTGCTTTAAAATTCATTTGGAAAAACCTCAAATCCGCTGCTTTCCATCCCTAGCCGCCCAAGGTGCTCTGACTTTGTCCCTTTTTATGTCCGTTTAAATAGTCATCTCCCCAACCTTCCTCTGACGCATGTCTCTTCTTCTTTCACCCAAAAATCGCCCTGCTTTTTGTAGGGACTTAAAGTGCTCACACCATTCTTTGCTGTTTTTCTCGTTGGTGTAAAATTCGCGCCCGGGGGTTTTCGAATGATGGACAAAAAACGCTTTGGATTTTTAGAGGCCTCTCAGCTTTCAACTCTATTTTTTTTTATATTCTTGTTGCTTTGTCTAATTGTGGTTTATATTCCTTCCCGTATGATAAAGTGTGCTTTGTCTTCCCTTTTTTTTGTTCTTTTATTCTTTCTCGTTTCCTTCGAGCAAGTCTTTTTTTTTAGTAGGCATTCTGAAAATACCACCTGGACTCTGGTAAAAGTTCTGCTGTTGCTCCCAACCTTCTGAAATACTCTGTGCAGCGTTATTTAGTGTTTTAAAACGTGCGTGCCTGTTAGATCGTAATCGATCATCTGAATCGCTTCATTTATTTGTCATGGAATTCTGTGTGGATAGAGTTATAAAAATTTCCCCTTCATCTCATTAAAATTAAGTTTTCTCCTGGTTTTTTTATTGTTGTTTTTTCTGTCTGAAAACAAATGTTAGGGGCAGTGCGATGATTAAAACTTTTTGTCCCAAATGCACAGACCTTATATATTGTAAAAGTAAAATTTACAAGAATAGTCAAAACACTGTTACCCTTTAGGAAGGGGTTTGGTTTTACTTGCTAGACTTGCTAGTTGCACGAGCCATTCAAAATTGTCAGAAAAAAAAATTCCCAGAAAATCTAAGAGAGCAGCCAAAAAAACCCTTTAAAACGTTTATCCTGGATACCCCACCAGAAAAACCTTTTTCCCATTCGTCCGGTTTTGTACATAGGCACCCAAATTTCTGTGTGTTAACTTGGTAGTCTGCTGTCCTTGAGTTGAGATCTCCAAAAAGGTATCTCACGTCTCCCTGTCCCCATGTGTTTCTAGCGAGATTTTATATCATTTATAAAAATGATGTTTTTCGTATGGTAATTGGGTATTACAAGGTGGTAATATAAAGGATGAAGACAAAATTTTATTTCCCCCTGCAATAGCTTTGACAAATTATAACCAAAATATGATCAAAAGACAATAATCGCTTAGATTTTGCGTCCTTTTTTTTACATAATAAATACCCCGACAGGAAAACCCCGTTAGAAAAAAAATTTAATTCAGGGAAAAATTTTTATTTAACAAAATTTCAAAATGAGAGGATAAGTCAAAAAAAAAACTTGTAGAAAAATTTCCATAAGACACCAATATCAAAATTTGAACTAGCTTATGAAATCACTGTTTCCCCGTTGGCTGGGGAGGCCACCAATGTTCCCCTTGAAATTTTTTATTTGATGGAATTTGTTGTATTTATTTTTTACCGAGTTATATGTTTGATGTAAATCATTGTCTGTCATCGTTTGCCTCTTTACAGTCACCATGTCATCGTCATCATCATGTTGTCATTATCATGCCTATCATCCCCCCAAACCCCTATCTTTAGTTATCAACATTTCACCATTTTCTTCGTTTTGCCTTTTCATTTGTATTATCTTACCCTCCTCCCCCCCTCTTTCATTTTCTCCATCCCCAAGTCGTTTATTAAGGTGTTATTACACGCCATTCTTTCGTTGGTTTTGAACCATGGTTTCCACACTGTCCGAGTTTTTTTTCTTACTTGTTTCTGGAAGATATTTTTTTGACCCCCGGGGGTGATAATCGGTTTCGTAAGGGGCGGGCCGAACTCCCACCTCCCGAAGGAGATGGGGGTGGCGTTTCCCTCTAAACCCCCCGGGGGTTTTGGGTCCTGGTGGCCCCGGGGGAACCGGGGGTTTGACTCCTGCTGCAGTGGTTCGGCGCGTGTTTCCCACAGGTACTGAAGGGTCCGGCTTGGGGGTTGCTTTCGGATTCTTTTCCCAGCTGGCGGTGCAGCCCGGGTGTGGTTTCTTCGCTATGTTTTCAATGGGATGGTGTGGTTTTTTGAAAGGGGTAGTGGTCCCCGCACACCCTTTGCCCAAAGCTGAGAACGCCTTTTACGTCAGCCGAGGGGGGAGAAGAGGTGCAGGTGTTTCTCTTGTTTTATTCGGGGGGAAGTTTCTTTGAATATATGTTGCCGTTTGAGTTTTTTTGCGGGCTCAAGCCCAGTCTTTGTGTTTTTTTGCTAAAATTTTTGCCCAAAATGGCCTTACCCAGTTTGGCCCTTTATGAGCCGTTTTCGGTATTTTTAAAAATAGTTCTAATTACGTCACGTACCTTGCTTCACAGTCAGCCCACTTTCGGAGACTGCATGAGGAATCCCAAAGAAGAGGGATTCTTCCGGGGCCCTTGATTTTCTGAGTTCCAGTCTTTCTTCCAGTGTTGATTTTTTCCAAAAGTGAAGCGTTCCCCTCTTCACTTACGCAAATGTCGTTCATAGATCATTTCGCTTGTAAAGGTCACACCCTGTCAAAGCCGTTACCCCCCCCACAAGTTTCTTTTCCATGTCTTCCGTTTTGGTGGGATGGGGGGGATGACAGCTTTTCCCTGGATGCCTGAATTTTGCCGTATTGCATTTGCCTTTTCTTCCCACAGCATTAGTAGTCGATCTTCTCTGTCTCTGTGTGGAGGGATGGTGTGAAAATCCCTCTGGGCCCAAAAGCATCGGTTTTTAAATTGTTTTCGCCTGGGTTTTCTCACTACCCCATCTTTGTGTGGCCCAGGGTTCGGTTCAACCCTCCCTCAGTGGAAAAATGCCAGGAGGCTTGCTACATGGGGCATCCCAGCTGTGCTATGAAGTTTGAGGCCACGAATTTTTTTGCAGCTTTCAAGGCATATCGGTTAAAATTTTTTGATCGTATTGATCGAAAGTCCAATGGTACAACGGTAAAGTTGTATCCCACACCCCATGTTTACCAAAGGAGAGTAAAGAAAACAAACCATAAACAAAACAAAGCAACAGAAATCAGAAATAAACAAAAGAAAAAGCCCAAAAAAGTTTCAAAAAATGCAGAGCATTCAAAAAACACGTCTTCGAGGAAAAGAGAGAGAGAGGGAGAGGGGGAGGAGAGGGGAGAAGAAAGGTGAGGGGAGAGAGGGAGAGGAAGAGGAAAAGAAGGGAGAGAGGAGAAGGGAGGAAGGGGAAAGGAGGAGAGGAGAGGGGAGAGAGGAGAGAGAGGAAGAGTGAGAGGGGGAGAGAGAGGGAGGAAGAGAGAGGAGAGAGAAAAGGGGGAGGGTTTTGAGAGAGAGAGAGAGAAGGAGAGAGGAGAGGAGAAGAGAGAGAAGAGGGGGAGAGAGAGAGGAAAAAGGGAGAGAGAGAGGGGAAAGAGAGAGAGAAAAAGAAGAGAGAGAGGAGGGGAGAGAGAGAGGAGGGAGGGCGGAGAGGGGAGAGAGAGAGAGATAAAGAAGGGCAGAAGGGAAGACAGAAGACAGGGGACAGGGCAGGGCAGACAGACAGACAGAGAGAGACAGAAGAGGAATTGATTTGATATGATTTCTTTTTTTCTCTCTTTTTTTTTTTCATTTGTTTGATTTTTGTTTTATTTGCGGGTTTTTTTGTTCGTATGTGTGGGTTTTTTTTTTTTAATTTAATATAATCATAAATCATTACTCTTATTTTTCCGTTTGCTGTTTGTTTCTCCCCATCCCTTCCCCATCCTTCCCCTCCCCCCCCCCTGTACGCTTTGTTTTTTTTGTCTTTTGTTTTTTTTTTGTCTTTGTTTTTTCCTTGTTTTTTGTTTTTTTGTTTGTATACTTGTTAGTGCTTATGTTTCCCCTCATGAGATGGGTTTTATATGGGTTGGTGCATTTGTTGTTTTTTCTTTTCTTCTTTTTTAATTTTAAAGTTGAACTGAAGTATGCGATACTGTAAATTTAAAAAACATTTCTTTGACTTTTCATTAATTTTTTTTTTCAGTCTTAAATAATTGGGATTAGTAAAAATTGTAAACCCCGGGGGTGAGTGTTGGTGGTGGGGTGTGTGGTGTTGGGTGTTGTGTGTGTGTGTGTTTGTTTTTTTTGTTGTGTGTGTGTGTTGTGTTTTTGTGTGTGTTTGGGGGGTTGTGTGTGGTGTGGTTGTGGGGGGGGGTTTTGAGGGAGACAGACGAGAGAGGGGAGAGAGAGAGGAGAGAGAGAAGAGAGATGAGAGAGAGGAGGGGGAGAGAGAGAGGAGAGAGGGAGAGGGGGAGGGGAGAGAGAGAAGGAGAGAAGAGAGGGAGAGAGAGAGAGAGGGGGAGAGAGGGGGAGAGAGAGAGGGGGAGGAGAGAAGGAAAAGAAAGAGAGGGAAAAGAGAGGGGAGAAAGAGAGAGAGGAGAGGGAATGAGGAAAACGAGGGAGGAGAGAGAGAGAGAGAGGGGAGAGGAGGAGAGAGAGAGAGATGGAAAAGGAGAAGGGAAGGGGGAGGGAAAAATTTAGAAGAGAGAGAGGTGAGGAGAGAGAAAGGGGAGAGGGGACTTCTAAGTTTTTTTTTTTGTGGGTTTTTTTTTCCCGTTTTTTTATTTGTGTTGTTGATTGCATTTTCTATAGGCATATTTTATTTTTTAGGTGTTGAAATATGTTGGTTAAAAATTTAAAGTTTCTGAAGTTTTTTCTTGCTTTTTTTTTCTTGATGTTTTGTTTTTGGGTTTTTTCCCTTTGATAGATGGGTTTGATGAAAAAAAAGATAATCGATGCTTACTCAATGTACAATCTGAAAATAAAATTTTGATTGACTTTACTTGATTGACTTTACACAATATACACCAACCACACCCAACAAAACACCACACACCACACCACACCACACACACACCACACACACAACAATACACCCACAATATATATATTATTATATATATATATTAAAATTATATTTATTATAATATATATAAAGGGAAGAAGAAGAGAGAGAGAGAGAAGGGAGAGGAGGGGGATGAATGAGGAGAGTGAGGGGGGAGAGAGAGGGGGAGAAGAGGAGAGAGGAGAGATGGAGAGGAGAGGGGGGAGAGAGGAGGAGAGAGGAGAGGAGAGAGAGAGAGGGGAGGGGGAGAGAGAGAAGGAGGAGAGAGGGGGGAGGGGGAGAGAGAGAGGGGGGAGAGAGGGGGAGAGAGGGGGGAGAGGAGAAAAGAAAGAAGGAAAAAAAAAGAAAAGAAAAATAAAGGGAAAAAAAAAGACAGACAAAAGACAACAGGGAAAACAGAAGACAGACGACGACAACAGAATGTATGTATGTATTTTTGTATGTATTGTATGTATGTATGTATGTATGTATGATGTATGTATGTTGATGTATGTATGTATGTTGTATGTATGTTTGTATGTGTGGTGTGTGTGTGTGCGTGGTGCGTGCGTGGTGCGTGCGTGCGTGCGGGGCGGGGTGCGTGCTGCGTGCTTTTCTGGGGGGGGGAGGCGTGCGTGGGGGGCGTGCGTGGTGCTTTTTTTTTATTATTATGTTTTATGTATTTATGTATTATTATTATGTATTATTTTTTTATTAATATTATTATTATTAATTTGTATTAAATTTTATGATGATTATTATACTTTGGATGAATTTTTAAAACAGGTTCCCTGCCCAAAAATTATTATTTAAACCACATTAAAACCCACCAACAATTTCC
>JASPKP010005113.1:15000-16437 GCA_030674155.1 Stramonita haemastoma | reverse complement strand
ACGAAAGTCAATTTGTTGTTCTTTTGTAACGAATGTGTGCCAATTAGAAAAAAGCAAAAAAAAAATTTCACATGTAAATATTGTTCCACATAACTTGTGAATCAATTCAAATCATATCTAAATCTACACACTATCCAAAAAGAAAGAAAACGGTCTCAGCTCTGCGCAAAGTCCACAGTTCGATTAGTCCACAAAGGGCACCCCCCCCCCCCCCCTCCCCACCCCCTTATTCATTTTCGAAAATGAATAAGGGGGTGGGGAGGGGGGGGGGTGCCCTTTGTGGACTAATCGTGTGGATTTGCAGTCAACGGGATGCAACTCTGTATATAAAACAATTTAGTAAATGCCTGTGTCGCTTCCCTTGACTGGAACTTTCATTGTCGTGGGTATTTTTCTCCCATTTTAATAAAGTAATAAATCCGTGTTACGACAATGCTAAAAAAAAAAAAAAAAGAAGAAAGAAAGAAAGGCAGTAAATATGGCAATGCTGAATCGGTGGTCTACAGGTAACACACCTGCCGCGAAAGCCAAAAGCTCAGGTTGAAAGTGTGCCTTGTTTGATCCCCGTTTGGGGCCAACCCCCCCCCCTCCCCATCCATTAGACCATGAGTGGTAGTCTGGGTGCTAGTCTTTCGGATGAGACGATAAACTGAGGTACCGTGTGTTACAATTATTTAGCGCACGTAAAAGAATGTGTGGCAACAGGAGTTCCTCTTGGCAAAATTTTGTAGAAAAAAGCCACTCTGATAGGAAAACAAACAGTTGCAGACAGGAAAAAAAAATATATGGGTGGCGCTGCTCTTGTGGCGACACGCTCTCCGAGGGAGAGCAGCCCGAATTTCACGCGGAGAAATCTGCCATGATTTACATTGGTGTGCAATACAATACAATACAATACAGTACAATACAATACAATACAATACAATACAATACAATACAATACAATACAATACAATACAATACAATACAATACAATACAATACAGTACAATACAATACAGTACAATACAATACAATACAATACAATACAGTACAATACAATACAGTACAATACAATACAATACAATACAATACAATACAGTACAATACAATACAATACAATACAATACAATACAATACAATACAGTACAATACAATACAATACAATACAATACAATACAATACAATACAATACAATACAATACAATACAGTACAATACAGTACAATACAATACAATACAATACAATACAATACAATACAATACAATACAATACAATACAATATAATACAATATAATACAATATAATACAATACAATATAATACAATATAATACAATATAATACAATATAATACAATACAATACAATATAATACAATACAATATAATACAATACAATACAATACAATACAATATAATACAATACAATATAATACAATATAATACAATACAATACAATA
>JASPKP010005113.1:0-12500 GCA_030674155.1 Stramonita haemastoma | reverse complement strand
ATTGGGTGTGGAGGTTTGGGTTTTGTTGTTTTTTTTATACCACTTCATGTCACAGCAGATTTCTCTGCCTGAAATTCGGGCTGCTCTCCCGGGAGGAGAGCGCGTCGCCACAAGTGCAGCGCCTACCCATTATTTTTTTTCTCAGGGATGGTGTCTAAACACCACACCTGTGTGCATGCTGTTTTCTTTTTAATAATTTTGTCATTCGCTCCTACCAGCACACGATGGCCTGCTCTTCTGAAAGGCGGAACGGGGTTTTAACGTGTGCGCAAGATGTTCTGCGTGTGTTCACACACGGGGCCTCAGTTTATAGTCTCATGTGAATGGTTAACACCAAACTGGGTGATACTGACAGGGGAGAGAACAAATCCTGAATGGAGGACAACAGGCCGCGCAGGCCCCCCCCCCCTCCCCTCCCCCCTTCTCAGACCTGGATCCACGTGTGGAAACGCTTGTGTAGGAAGGATAAGATATACATTGTTCCTGCAAAAATACCTCGTAAACCGTCGAACATCTACTAGACCGTGAGTAGTGGGTTTGGGTGCTGTTCTTTCAGATGAGACGACAAACCAAGGTTCTGCGTGCAATATTCATTTAGTGCATAGAAAAGAACTGACAATAGCGAGAGAGTTGTTCATGGCAAAACCATGTAGAAAAAAGTCACTCTGATGGGGAAACAAATCCAGTTGCAGACAGGAAAAGGAAGAAAAAAGGGTGGCGCTGCACTTGTGGTGACGCGCTCTCACCGTGGAGAGCAGCCCGAATTTCACGCAGAGAAGATCAATCTGCCGTGACTTATAGTGGTATAAAATAAAAAATAAAGAAAAAAAGCAATTAAAAAAGTGATGATTTTCAATGTGCAAAGGTAAAAAAGGTAAATGTGTCCCGTAACATATGTGGCCATAGGGGAGTGAGGCATCAGAGACCTCAGCTTCTTTAGGGGCCAGCGTATTGAGGGCGGCACCCATCTGCTCTCTCTCGCTACTTTGCCTTCCCTGACCCTAAAGAGGACAGGTACCCATTTACAGCTGGGTGAACTGGGGCACTCTACTCAAGCCAAGGCGTGCAAACGGTCACCCATCCACTGGGTAACCACACGCGATGCTGCTTCAACTTAGCTCGGGAAAGCGAGTGCTCTGACCATTACATTGTTATTATGTTTGTCCGTCGTGTTTGACGATAACCTCCAAAACAGCAGAGGAGGCAGCTGCTGTTTCGTAGAATGGCCAGAAATTTGATTGTAGTGAAGATACCTTGCCCCCAGTACATCCCCACTCTCTCGGCCAAGAGGGCATAAGGACAGTCAGCGTTGGAGATGTTCTCCAAAGGCCAACTAGCCCCCAGGGCTGCAGCACATAAGGACTGTGCAAGTCAAGCCTCCTAGTCAGAGAGTCATAGTCGATCACTAAAGACTAAGCTGTAAAGTGAAATTCCATGAGTGGGAAAGAAAGCCACTGATCATACAGCCCTCACTTTGCTGTTGCCCCCAGCGTCAATGGTTTAATTCAGAACTGGGATAAAGCCACTGATCATACAGCCTCTCACTTTGCTGTTGCCCCCAGCATCAATGGTTTAATCCAGAACTGTGATAGAGCCCAGGCGCTGGAGACATTATGTGTTATTATTATTATCATTATTGTTATTACGTGTTGTGGTATTTTTGATACCACTCTTTCTCGGCAACAAGCAGCACACACATTTCACACAGCCCAGACATTTCTTCATCTTCACAAAACAAAACATCTCTTGAGGACCAGAGAGCTTCAATGAGTAAGAATGTTTATTTTGACAGAATTAAAACATACCAGGCTCTGGTTTGGGGGTCTAATGATCACCACTACCACCCCAGTGCGCCTTCCAACCTCTCCAATAAAATCAGTTTAAAAAAATAAAATCTCCAACATCGCTTTACCTTCACCTCCCCCCCCCCTTCCTCCCAAATAAATGCAGTTAATATGGAATCTTTTTGCATTCATTCATTCATTCACTAACTCACCACTCACTCACTCACTCACTCACCTCATCCCCCACTCCCTCGCTCACTCAGGCACTGAACTCCTCTACCGCCCCCTCAGGGAAGGCTCGTCTTCATTCATTCATTCATTCATTCATTCATTCATTCATTCATTCATTCATTCACTCACTCCCCCCTCAGGCACTGAACTCCTCTACCGCGCCCTCAGGGAAGGTTCTCCTCATACGGTGGAGGCGGACAGGAGGGGGCAGGCGTTTGTAGATGTCGGCCCTGTGCGCCAGGTAGTGGGGGTCCATGTCGTACTGTACGTACTCCCTCCCGCTCCGCTTCAGGTAGCGCACCAGGAAGCCGTCCTCCTCCCCCTCCGCCTCCTTCACCACCTGGGGGGGGGGAAGAGAGAGAGAGAGAGAGAGAGAGAGAGAGAGAGAGAGAGAGAGAGAGAGAGAGAGAGAGAGAGAGAGGGAGAGAGAGAGAGAGAGAGAGAGAGAGAGAGAGAGAGAGAGAGAGAGAGAGAGAGAGAGAGAGAGAGAGAGGAGAAAAAAGAGAGAAAGAAAATTAATACGAAATGTTCATGTTGAAGGTCAGCAGTCCCGTACAGTAGGTGACGCTCCATTTATAGTTATTGAGTTATTGAGATATTGAGATCAATTTACAGTTATTGAAACGGTATTAATCTGCAAGAAAAATGCTATTCAATACAAAAAACGGATTTAAAATCGGGCAATTCTGTGAAAAGTTATTACAAGTTGAAATGATACACTGCAGGATGTGACAAAATGAGAAACGGAAAAGTGAGTTTCATAACAGGTGGTCAGAATGAGGGCTTGGGTATTTTTTTTAAAACCCATTTAAAAGCAAAAGAAAACAAAATTAGGCCTAGATATTTCATTACAAGGTAAAATAAGGGGGTTAGTTTTATAATCAATCAAAATCTCAAAATCTACAACAAACAAACAAAAATAAACACCCGAACAAACAAACAAAACAAGCAACCGAACAAATAAAAACCCGAACAAAACAACCAAAAACAAACACAACAACCGAACAAACAAATAAAAACAAAAACACAATCGAACAAACATAAAAACAAACAAAACAAACACACACAAACAAACCAAACACAAAGAAAGAAAACCCCAAACTCCCTGACTGACCTGTGCCACAAACAGCTCTCTGCTGTAAGTGTCGTCTGATTGAAGACATTGGAGTAGCAGGTAGTCCCCACTCTTGACAGGTGCACTGCACACAGCACAGGTAAAACACAGCCTGCACAGCCTGTCTGCACCACACCCAGACACGGCACTTAACAAGGGACGGGACAGCTCAGTGGTCACAGCACTCGCTTTCCCCAAGCTAAGTTGAAGCAGCATGAGCATGGTTACCAATAATATTGGAGGGGTGACCTTTTGCGCGCTTTGGCTTCAATACAGTTCCCCCAGTTCACCCAGCTGTCAATGGGTACCTGCCCTCCTTAGGTTCAGGGACTTTAAAGCAGCGAGGGAGAGGAGATGGGCGCCGCCCTCAACATGCTGGCCCCTGGAGAAGCTGAGGTCTCTGATGCCTCGTTCTCCTACGACCACTTAAGTTATGGGGACACCTTTGCCACCACAACCTTTTCATCGATACCCAAAGAATGTAGTTAGCGCCCTGTACAAGACAACACGCGACCAATGTGTTATAATATGCACCGTCACATGAACACAGTGCCACCAGAAATCTATAACGTAAAGGTAAAGGTGTTCCCTTAACCTATGTGGTCGTTGGGGAGCGAGGCGTCAGAGACCTCAGCTTTTCCAGGGGCCAGCATATTGAGGGCGGCGCCCATCTCCTCTCCCTCACTGCTTGACCTTCCCTGACCTTAAAGAGGGCAGGTAACCCGTTTACAGCTGGGTGAATAAATGAAACAACACGCGAGAAATGCCTGCATCTTGTACATAGTCAAAGAACACTTTTGGTAAACCATGCTGTAAAATGGAAAGGTGAAGGTGTTGCCCTCATCTATGCAGTCTTCGGAGAGCAAGGTGTCAGCGACACAAGTTTTTTTATGGGCAAAGTCCTTCGGATGAGACTATAAACCGAGGTCACGAGTGCGAACGCACGCAGAACATCTTGCGCCACACGTTAAATCCTGTTCCGCTTTTCGGAGGAGTATACCATCGTGTGCCGATGGAAAGGGATGACTAAATTTGCAAAACTGCATACACATGGGGAGTGGTTGTAAAAAAATACACGAGTGTTTATTCCATTATCCTCGAAATAAAAGAATGATAATAAAAAAGTGTTCCCATAACTTACGCAGTCGTCAGGGAGTAATGTGTCAAAGGCGTCAGCTTTTCTATAGGCATAGCACAAACAACACACCACACCACACCCCACCACACCCCACCACAACCCACCACACCCCACCACACCATACAACACCACCACACCATACAACACACCACACCACACCATACAACACACCACACCATACAACACAACACACCATACAACACACCACACCATACAACACAACACAACACATCATACAACACATCATACAACACAACACACCATACAACACACCACACCATACAACACAACACACCATACAACACACCACACCATACAACACAACACACCATACAACACACCACACCATACAACACAACACAACACACCATACAACACACCACACCATACAACACACCACACCATACAACACAACACAACACA
The DNA here is from genome assembly GCA_030674155.1 of Stramonita haemastoma. Taxonomy (NCBI): domain Eukaryota; kingdom Metazoa; phylum Mollusca; class Gastropoda; order Neogastropoda; family Muricidae; genus Stramonita; species Stramonita haemastoma. The sequence continues at coordinate 7,810 of JASPKP010005113.1, read as the reverse complement.
CCATACAACACACCACACCATACAACACACCACACCATACAACACAACACAACACACCATACAACACACCACACCATACAACACACCACACCATACACCACACCACACCATACAACACACCACACCATACAACACACCACACCATACAACACAACACACCATACAACACACCACACCATACAACACAACACACCACACCATACAACACACCATACAACACACCACACCATACCACACACCACACCATACAACACACCACACCATACAACACACCACACCACACGCCACACCATACAACACAATACACCATACAACACACCCCACCATACCATACAACACACCACACCATACAACACACCACAACACACAACATAACACACCATACAACACGCCACACCACACAACACACCACACCATAACAACACACCACAGCACACCACACCACATACCACCACACCACACACCACACCACACCATACAACACACCAACACACAACACAACACATTTCACCCTACCCTAGCACACCACAAAATTATGCCACACAGCACATCCACACCACACCAGATACCACCACACCACACCATACAACACACCACAGCACACCACACCACATACCACCACACCACACACCACACCACACCATAAAACACACCAACACACCACACACCACACAACACACCACACCATACCATACAACACACCACAGCACACCACACCACATACCACCACACCACACACCACACCACACCATAAAACACACCAACACACCACACCACACAACACACCACACCATACCATACAACACACCAACACACAACACAACACATTCCACCCCACCCTAGCACACCACAAAATAATGCCACACAGCACATCCACACCACACCACACCATACAACACACCACAGCACATCCACACCACACCACATAACCACCACACCACACCACACCATACAACACACCACACCACACCACATACCACCACACCATACAACACACCACAGCACATCCACACCACACCACATACCACCACACCACACCACACCATACAACACACCACACCACACCACATACCACCACACCATACAACACACCACACCACACACCACCACACTACACCATACAACACACCACACCACACAACCCACCACACCACACCATACAACCCCCCCCACACACACACACACCCACACCCAACCACACCCCACCGCACTCCCCCCCCCCCCCCCCCCCCCTCCCCCTGAGTGACCCAGTCCTACTGATAGTGCCAGGGAAACGCATACTGATGTGACAACGCGGCCTCTGCTCCCTCCTCCTCGGAAGCCAGGGGGCTGGGGGCAGCGTCTGCCTCCTCCATCTCCTCCTCTTCCCCCTCCGTCTCCTCCTCTTCCCCCTCCGTCTCCTCCTCTTCCCACTCCGTCTCCTCCTCTTCACCCTCCGTCTCCTCCTCTTCCTCCTCCATCTCCTCGTCTCCATCTTCAATCTCTTCGTCTTCAGCCCCAATCTCTGTAAATTCAGGTTCAATCTCTTCACATTCAAGTTCAAGCTCTTCACATTCATCTACAATCTCTTCATCTTGAGCCGCAATCTCTTCGTCTTCAGCCCCAATCTCTGCAAATTCAGGTTCAATCTCTTCGTCTTCATCTTCAATCTCTTCGTCTTCATCTTCAATCTCTGCGTCTTGAACCCCAATCTCTTCGTCTTCAGCCCCAATCTCTTCGTCTTCAGCCCCAATCTCTTCGTCTTCAGCCCCAATCTCTTCGTCTTCAGCCCCAATCTCTTCGTCTTCATCTTCAATCTCTTCGTCTTGAGCCCCAATCTCTGCAAATTCAGGTTCAATCTCTTCGTCTTCATCTTCAATCTTTTCGTCTTCATCTTCAATCTCTGCGTCTTGAACCCCAATCTCTTCGTCTTCAGCCCCAATCTCTTCGTCTTGAACCCCAATCTCTTCGTCTTGAGCCCCAATCTCTTCGTCTTGAGCCCCAATCTCTTCGTCTTGAGCCCCAATCTCTGCAAATTCAGGTTCAATCTCTTCACATTCATCTTCAATCTCTTCACATTCATCTTCAATCTCTTCACATTCAGGTTCAATCTCTTCACATTCATCTTCAATCTCTTCACATTCAGCTTCAATCTCCTCACATTCATCTACAATCTCTTCACATTCATCTTCAATCTCTGCAAATTCAGGTTCAATCTCTTCACATTCAGCTTCAATCTCTTTACATTCAGCTACAATCTCCTCATCTTCATCTTCAATCTCTTCACATTCATCTTCAATCTCTTTACATTCATCTACAATCTCTTCACATTCAGCTTCAATCTCTTCACATTCATCTTCAATCTCTTCACATTCATCTTCAATCTCTTTACATTCAGCTAGAATCTCTTCACATTCATCTACAATCTCTTCATCTTCATCTACAATCTCTTCATCTTCATCTACAATCTCTTCATCTTCATCTTCAATCTCTTCACATTCAGCTTCAATCTTTTCACATTCATCTTCAATCTCTTCACATTCAGCTTCAATCTCTTTACATTCAGCTAGAATCTCTTCACATTCATCTACAATCTCTTCATCTTCATCTACAATCTCTTCATCTTCATCTTCAATCTCTTCACATTCATCTTCAATCTCTTCACATTCATCTTCAATCTGTTCACATTCATCTTCAATCTCTTCACATTCATCTTCAATCTTTTCACATTCATCTTCAATCTCTTCACATTCATCTTCAATCTCTTCACATTCATCTTCAATCTCTTCACATTCATCGTCAATCTCTTCACATTCATCTTCAATCTCTTCATCTTCATCTACATCTCTTCATCTTCATTTACAATCTCTTCACATTCATCTTCAATCTCTTCACATTCATCTTCAATCTCTTCATCTTCATCTACAATCTCTTCATTTTCATCTTCAATCTCTTCACATTCATCTTCAATCTCTTCACATTCATCTTCAATCTTTTCACATTCATCTTCAATCTCTTCACATTCATCTTCAATCTCTTCATCTTCATCTACATCTCTTCATCTTCATCTTCAATTTCTTCACATTCATCTTCAATCTCTTCATCTTCATCTTCAATCTCTTCACATTCATCTTCAATCTCTTCACATTCATCTTCAATCTCTTCACATTCATCTTCAATCTCTTCACATTCATCTTCAATCTCTTCATCTTCATCTTCAATCTCTTCATCTTCATCTTCAATCTCTTCACATTCATCTTCAATCTCTTCACAGTCATCTACAATCTCTTCATCTTCATCTACAATCTCTTCACAGTCATCCCCTCTTCCTCCCTCTATCTCCTGATTCAGTAGATCCTCTGCTTCGTTATCTGTCGTCTCCTCACCAGATTCGCTTTCTTCTTTCCTCTGCGGGGAAACCCGGAGAGGAGTGTTCGCTTGCCTGGATGTGTTGCAGAGAAAAGCAGAAGAGAGTTAACACCATAATTATTATCGATATTGATTATTAATTATTTGGAGGGATTGGATGCAGTCACTGCCGTATAGTGGTGGTGGTGGTGGTGGTGGTGGTGGTGGTGGTGGTGGTGGTGGTGGTGGTGGTGGTAGTTAGAGTAGTAGTAGTGTAGTAGTAGTAGTAGTAGTAGTAGTAGTAGTAGTAGTAGTAGTTAGTAGTAGTAGTAGTAGTAGTAGTAGTAGTAGTAGTAGTAGTAGTAGTAGTCTGAACTCTGAACGATTTTATTGTAGAAGGCCAACGGAACCCATTACAATTTCACACACTCGCTCCCCCCTTCCCCCCCCCCCCCCCCCCCCCCCCCCCCCCCCCCCCTCACGTTAATTTCGTTCTCAATCCTTTCCAAGAATGCACCTGAAAACACTTCCAAGCACAACGATTATAACATTCACTTGTGGTATTAGCATACATCTGATTAGAATGTTTGCAACATTTTAGACTAAACATAAATTTAGTAACTAAATAAATAAATGAATGAATAACTAAAATTGATTAGAGAATTGATAATTAGGGCACAAATTGTACACAGAGTAGCATAAGACACTGAAACAACTTGAGAAATACGTTAATCATTTTGCTACAAGTATCATTCTAAAGCAAAACGCCTTTTGTTGGAATGATATATGAATCGTCCTAAGTCATTGACGGCTTTTGGTCATCTTGCATCATAAGTTTCAATGTTTTTCTGAAGGTAAAGTAGTAGTAGTAGTGGGCGTCGTGGTGGTGGTGGTGGTGGTGGTGGTGGTGGTGATGATGATGATGATGGTGGTGGTGGTGGAGGTGGTGGTGGTTGTGATGATGATGATGATGATGATGATGATGATGATGATGATGATGATGATGATGATGATGATGGTGGTGGTGGTGGTGGTGGTGATGGTGGTGGTGGTGGTGGTGGTGGTGGTGGTGGTGGTGGTGGTGGTGGTGGTGGTGGTGGTGGTGGTGGTGGTGATGATGATGATGATGATGATGATGATGATGATGATGATGACAAAGACAGAAAAAATAACCTGAATACATCAGCTACTAAGGTGAAGTGTCTTTTTATATCATCTACATGCTTTTCAGGTGCCCTCCTTAGAATAACTTTCCTGTGTGATCCTTTAGAAAACAATGAACATCCTCCATTTTACAGACAGGCAACATCCTCTACTTTACAGACAGTAAACATCCTCTACTTTACAGCAGACAGGGAACATCCTCTACTTTACAGCAGACAGGCAACATCCTCTACTTTACAGCAGACAGGCAACATCATCTACTTTACAGCAGACAGGCAACATCCTCTACTTTTCAGACAGTAAACATCCTCTACTTTACAGCAGACAGGCAACATCCTCTACTTTACAGCAGAGAGGCAACATCATCTACTTTACAGCAGACAGGCAACATCATCTACTTTACAGCAGACAGGTAACATCCTCTACTTTACAGCAGACAGGCAACATCATCTACTTTACAGCAGACAGGCAACATCCTCTACTTTACAGCAGACAGGCAACATCCTCTACTTTACAGCAGACAGGCAACATCATCTACTTTACAGCAGACAGGGAACATCATCTACTGTACTGAAGCGATTCTGAGAGAGTTGGTTCTCAGTGACCTGACCGACACTGCAGGTGTCTGTAGCTCTCACGCCTGGTTGATGCTGGGATTTATAATCCCTCTGATAGGAGCCATTTCATTTATTTATCTCTTTTTTTTTTATCTATTCTTTTATTTCGAGGATAATGGACATTCAGTCCCCGTGTGTATGCAGTTTTGTAATTTTTGTCATCTGTTCCCACTGGCACACAATGGCCTACTCTTTCGAAAAGCGGAACAGGATTTAACGTCTGAGCAAGATGTTCTGCGTGTGTTCACACACAGAGCCTCGGTTTATAGTCTCACCCGAAGGACTTGTGGGGAGAGTGGAGTCAGCACTGATGTCAACACTGGGGGGAAAATCCCCTCAAACGGGATTCGAACCCGGGTCGTCAAATTGCGAGCCATAGAGCACAGAGACACACACAGTGAAATACACTGAGAAAGAAGTTCTCTGCCTTCTACCCTTTCCTCTCTCTGCCCTCTACTCTGTCCTCTCTCTGTCCTCTCTCTGTCCTCTCTCTGTCCTCTCTCTGCCTTCTCCTCCCTCCTCTCTCTGCCTTCTCCTCCCTCCTCTCTCTGCCTTCTGCTCTGTCCTCTCTCTGTCCTCTCTCTGTCCTCTCTCTGCCTTCTCCTCTGTCCTCTCTCTGTCCTCTCTCTGTCCTCTCTCTGTCCTCTCTCTGCCTTCTCCTCTGTCCTCTCTCTGTCCTCTCTCTGTCCTCTCTCTGCCTTCTCCTCTGTCCTCTCTCTGTCCTCTCTCTGTCCTCTCTCCTCTGTCCTCTCTCCTCTGTCCTCTCTCTGTCCTCTCTCTGTCCTCTCTCCTCTGTCCTCTCTCTGCCTTCTCCTCTGTCCTCTCTCTGTCCTCTCTCTGTCCTCTCTCTGCCTTCTCCTCTGTCCTCTCTCTGTCCTCTCTCTGTCCTCTCTCTGTCCTCTCTCTGTCCTCTCTCTGTCCTCTCTCTGCCTTCTCCTCTGTCCTCTCTCTGTCCTCTCTCTGCCTTCTCCTCTGTCCTCTCTCTGCCTTCTCCTCTGTCCTCTCTCTGCCTTCTCCTCTGTCCTCTCTCTGTCCTCTCTCTGCCTTCTCCTCTGTCCTCTCTCTGCCTTCTCCTCTGTCCTCTCTCTGCCTTCTCCTCTGTCCTCTCTCTGCCTTCTCCTCTGTCCTCTCTCTGTCCTCTCTCTGTCCTCTCTCTGTCCTCTCTCTGCCTTCTCCTCTGTCCTCTCTCTGCCTTCTCCTCTGTCCTCTCTCTGCCTTCTCCTCTGTCCTCTCTCTGCCTTCTCCTCTGTCCTCTCTCCTCTGTCCTCTCTCCTCTGTCCTCTCTCCTCTGTCCTCTCTCCTCTGTCCTCTCTCCTCTGTCCTCTCTCTGTCCTCTCTCTGCCTTCTCCTCTGTCCTCTCTCTGTCCTCTCTCTGTCCTCTCTCTGTCCTCTCTCTGTCCTCTCTCTGTCCTCTCTCTGCCTTCTCCTCTGTCCTCTCTCTGTCCTCTCTCTGTCCTCTCTCTGCCTTCTCCTCTGTCCTCTCTCTGCCTTCTCCTCTGTTCCTCTCTCCTCTGTCCTCTCTCTCTCTGTCCTCTCTCTGCCTTCTCCACTGTCCTCTCTCTGTCCTCTCTCTGTCCTCTCTCTGTCCTCTCTCTGTCCTCTCTCTGCCTTCTCCTCTGTCCTCTCTCTGTCCTCTCTCTGTCCTCTCTCTGTCCTCTCTCTGCCTTCTCCTCTGTCCTCTCTCTGTCCTCTCTCTGTCCTCTCTCTGTCCTCTCTCTGCCTTCTCCTCTGTCCTCTCTCTGCCTTCTCCTCTGTCCTCTCTCTGTCCTCTCTCTGCCTTCTCCTCTATCCCTCTCTCTGTCCTCTCTCTGTCCTCTCTCTGCCTTCTCCTCTGTCCTCTCTCTGTCCTCTCTCTGCCTTCTCCTCTGTCCTCTCTCTGTATTCTCTCTGTCCTCTCCTCTGTCCTCTCTCTGTCTTCTCTCTGTCCTCTCTCTGTCCTCTCTCTGCCTTCTCTCTTGTCCTCTCTCTGTCCTCTCTCTGTCCTCTCTGTCCTCTGTCTTCTGCTCTGTCCTCTCTTTGTCCTCTCTCTGTTCTCTCTCTGTCCTCTCTCTGTCCTCTCTCTGCTTTCCTCTGTCCTTCTCTGCTTCTCTCTGTCTCTCTCTGTCCTCTCTCGTCCTCTCTGTCCTCTCTATGTCTCTGCTCTGTCCTCCCAATGCAGCCACTGTCACCAAACAAAAGAATCGAAAGGAGATACCCCCAAAAATGAGGACAGGAAAAGGGGAGGCTACACAGCGTGAACGATACAAGAATGGAGAGTAATCTGACCTTTGTTGTTTTTCCAGTTCCGCTCCTTGCTGGTGCTGTGTGCGTTGAAATTTTAACTCCTCCAACTGCTGCACAACAGAAAGGAGAGGTGATGATGAACAGTGTTACTGAGTGTCCAGATGATGATGATGATGATGATGATGATGATGATGATGATGATGATGATGATGATGATGATGATGATGATGATGATGATGATAGAAATAATAATAATCATGATCAGAAGAAGAAGAAGAAGATTAATAATAGCAATAACAACGATAACAACAACAACAACAACAACAACAACAACAACAACAACATCAATAACAGATGGAACCTATATCTTGTGAAGACAAATCAAAACACTTGCCTTCCGCCTTTTCCTTACACATACAACAATAACGATAGTAACAGCATTAAACAATTCAAAATGTACATACACGCACACATATTCG
>JASPKP010005112.1:0-16437 GCA_030674155.1 Stramonita haemastoma | reverse complement strand
GCTTTGCGCTCTAAAGACTAGAGCGCAACTCCATAGTCTTCCGAGACTGATGAGTGCCTATTACTACTACTACTACTACTACTACTACTACTACTACTACTACTACTACTACTACTACTACTACTACTACGTGTGTATGTGTACGCGCTTGTGTGTGTGTGCGCGCGCGCGCCTGCGCGCGCGCGCGTGTGTGTGTGCGGGGAGGTGTACACCACTTGCTGCCACTGAATTATTATTGTCATGCATTACATGTTTGTTGTGAGATGACACACTGTCAGTGACCGTTACAGATTTGGGGGGGTTGAGCAAGGGAGGTGACCTGACTGTATCCTGTGCTGTATAGTTACAAAGAGTGGTTGTTTCCCTTAGACCAGTCAGACAGCAATGAGCAGACAGCAAGCAGTCCTTGCATTGCAGTCCTAGTATACGTGTGTGTGTGTGGTGTGATGTGAAGCTGTGGGTCATGTGGTTTTGGTGGTGTGGGTCATGTGGTGTGGGTGGTGTGGGTGATGTGTGTGGTGTGGGTGTAGGTGTGATGTGGGTGAGGTGGTGTGGGGGAAGTATGGGTGGTGTGGATGCCGTGTGGGTGGGGTGTATTGTTTGGTGTGGGTGATGTAGGTTATGTTATGTGATGTGGTGTGCATGATGTGATATGGTGTGTGTGATGTGGTGTGTGTGTGGTGTGTGATGTGTGGTGTGTGATGTGGTGTGTGATGTGTGTGTGGTGTGGTGTGTGTGGTGTGGTGTGTGGGATGTGGTGTGTGGGATGTGATGTGTGGGATGTGGTGTGTCATGTGTATGTGTTATGTGGTGTGTGATGTGGTGTGTCTGGTGTGGTTGTGTTGTGGTGTGTGGTACGAGTGATGTGGTGAGTGTGATGTGGTGTGTGATAAGGTGTGATGTGGTGTGATTGTGATGTGTGTGCTATAATGATGTTTTGATGTGGAAAAGCGATGTGGTCCTGTGATGTGATGTGGTGTTTTGTTTTTGATGTGCCGAAGAATGGAGGTTTGTGATAAGGATGTGGTGATGTGTCGGTGATGCGGTAACAGCGATGTGGCAAAGGTTGTGTGGAGATATGGTAAGGCGAGTTGCTGATGTTACGATGTGGCAAGGGTGGTGTGGTGATGTGGTAAGGGTGATGTGGTATGGGTGATGTGGAAAGGTGATCTGATGTGGTATGGGTGATGTGGAAAGGTGATGTGATGTGGCAAGGGCGATGTGATAACGGAGATGTGGATTTAATGTGATGTGGTGAAGTGGTGGTTCATGTGGTACAGGCAATGTGATCTATGGGCGATGTGGTGATGTGGTAAAGGTGATGCGATGTGGTACAGGTTTGATGTGGTGATGAGGTAAAAGCAATATGGTGATGTAGTGAAGGTGTGCGCGTGCCTGCTTGTGTGTGTGTGTGTGTGTGTGTGTGTGTGTTGTGTGTGTGTGTGTGTGTGTGTGTGTGTGTGTACTGTTTGCTTCTACTGATTTATTATTGTCCTGCATTACATGTTTGTTGTCAGATGACACACTGTCAGTGACCATTACAGATTTGGGGGTTGAACCCGTGCAAAAATTGCGCGCGTGCAAAAATTACACGCATACACAAAACACACAACATGGAATAACAAAGAAAAACGGCACATTCACGGATTTACCCTACATGTACTCACATTAACCAAAAAAATAAGCTGAAGTAAAATAGAAATGAAGAACCTTATCATATCCCAAAACAGCAAATGACCAGCACTAGGGTCGGAGATGAGTCATTCAAATGGAAAATCAATTTTGGTCAGTGGTCAGGGACAGGAATCGGATAAAAAGGTGTGTTTTGAGCGACCTTTTGAAGGAGGAAGTAGAGTCAGTGTGTCTTATTTCAGATGGAAGTGCGTTCCAGAGAGTGGGACCTACATGAGAGAAGGAGCACTCTCCGTGCTGTTTTTTTTTACTTTGGGAACTGTCGAGATTCTAGTGTCAGAGGATGAGCGGAGTGGTCTGTTTGGGTGGTACACTGAAAGAGTATCGGAGAAGTATGCTGGAACTTTGTTCAAGTGTGTGTGTCTGTGTGTGTCTGTGTGTATGTGTGTGTGTAGCCTACGTGAAGGAGTGAGTTTTACAGTGTATTATTATCATACTATTATCACTATAGTTGATACTATTCTTATTGTTATTATTATAATCATTGTATTATCTTTAGTTCCTTTTGAGTTCATTTTGTTGTTATGAGTTGTAACAGTGTTGCAGCTAACTATTTTTGGGTGGATTTTTCTTGGTTGTTCAGTTGTTTATTTCATTATGTTGTCTTGTTTGGTCTTTATCTATTAACGCTTTTCTTTTTCTGCAATAATCAAAATCATTTTATTGTGACTTCTGATTTTCGTCTTCTGAATGAGTGCATTTTTATTACCTTATTATATATAGTGTCCTTATTCTTCTATGTTGTTTGGTACTGCGTATACTTTTGTTTAGTATCTTTTTTATCTTGATGCTATCCCTGAAAAGGGCGGGGACTGGATGTAAAAAAGCACACGAGTGCTTATCTATTATCCTCGAATAAAAGAATTTGCCTTGCCTTCCCTTGTGTCCCTCCCTCTCCCTCTGTCCCTCTCTCTCTCCCTTCCTCCCCCCTCTCTCTCCCTCCTCTCTCCCTCCCTCCACCCCTCTCTCTCTATTTACTTTCTGTCTCTTGCTCGTATCAGTCTCTGTCTCTCGCTCCCCCTCTATCTGGTCTCAACCTCTCTCATTGCGCTCTCTCTCTCTCTCTCTCTCTCTCTCTCTCTCTCTCTCTCTCTCTCTCTCTCTCTCTCTCTCTCTCTCTCTCTCTCAAGAACTAAGGAACAAATATTTAGGGGATAATCAACTAGATGAAAGCTTATTTTGTGATATAATGACCAACTGTGACTCACTGTTCATGCAAAACCTGGCTCAGTTTATTTACCATGCTGTGAATAAGAGAGAGGTGTTAAAGATACTAGCTAACTAAAAGAAATTCCTGACTTCCTGAAAAACCATCAATCATGTTGGAAGAGCGCCAAAGGCCAGAATCATGTGTGTGTGTGTGTGTGTGTGTGTGTGTGTGTGTGTGTGTGTGTGTGTGTGTGTGTGCGTGCGTGTGTGCGTGCGTGCGTGCGTGCGTGCGTGCGTGCGTGCGTGTGAGTGCGTGCGTGCGTGCGGGTGAGTGCGGCGTGCGTGTGAGTGCGTGGTGGTGCGTACGTGCGTGCGTGCGTGTGTGTATGTGTGTGTGTGTGTGTGTGTGTGTGTGTTGTGTGTGTGTGTGTGTGTGTGTGTGTGTGTGTGTGTGTGTGCGTGCGTTTGAGCACGCGCACGAACTGCATGGGTGCACATGTGGGGGGGGGGGGGGTTGCATGCGTACAAGATCAACTATGAGTGTGCCAAAAAATTTGAGCGAGACATGCACATGCGATCATGATATCTTAATTTGTATTACACAATACATTATTATTCATATTTTGTATGCCGATTTGCATAATCATGTTTACTCTTTGTAGTTTCCTTTTCAGAATCCAGGCAATCTGTATACCGCTGGAAATTGCATGAGTTAGAGTGCAAAATGTTAGGAGTCTGAAGACTTATGAACATTAAATTATTTGAAGTCTGAAGTCTGAAGTCTGAAGTCTCTCTCTCTCTCTCTCTCTCTCTCTCTCTCTCTCTCTCTCTCTCTCTCTCCACCCCCCCTTTCTTCGGATGAGACTATAAACCGAAGCCCCGTGTGTGAACGCACGCAGAACATCTTGGGCACACGTTAAATCCTGTTTCGCTTTTCGTAAGAGTAGGCCATCGTGTGCCGGTGGGAACAGATGACATTTACAAAACTGCATACATACGAGGACTGGATGTAAAAAAGCACAAGAGTGCTTATCCCATTATACTCGATAATGAAACTCAAGACTCAAAAATACTTTAATGTCTCAACTTGAGAAACTATGAGTGACATTCTAAAATTACATATACACCGCATGTATTGTTAAACAAAAGAAAAAGTAAAAAGCAACACAGTATCTTAAGATCGACAATACCCTGCGTCACATGCACACACGTGCGCGCGCGCGCTCGCACACACACAAACTCGTATCCAGTACAAAGTTATGATGCATTGTCATAATTTCTTCTTGAACAAAGGTCCAGCATACTTCTCCAATACTCTTTGAAAGTGTACCACCGAAACAGACCACTCCGCTCATCCTGTGACAATTCTCTCATGCAACTCACTCACGCATGCACGCACGCACGCACAAGCACATACAAATCAAACACACACACACACACACACACACACACACACACACACACACACACACACACACACACACACACACACACACACTCTTACACTTATATAAGCATATATCCGCACGCGCACATGTACTTGAGGTGGTTGTTTTTTTTAAGTCATAGAAAAAAAAGAAGAATGATAAAAGTCAAACAATTATATCAGGTTACAATATTATCCTCTTTTTTACATTCATACTTCATATAAAAAAAAGAAGAAACAAAAACAAACAACAAAGTTAAAACAGAAAAAAAAACAAGAACAAAACATCTAAAAATTGAGCTACAACCTATCAACAACAAAAAATCATACAAATCATAATATTTTATACAAGGGGAGACGGAAAAATAAAAACAATTATCCACACACACACACACACACACACACACACACACACACACACACACACACACACACACACACGTTCGCGCTCATGTCATCAATAAACTTATTAATCAAGTCATGTAACGGAATACAAAAGGAATCCATTCTCTGTAAGGCACATATATTGGGACATACATATTCTAATACCTTAATCTCATGATTATGGTCATAAGAATCACGTTCATAGCCATTTTGTAATTATGATGGACATAGTTATTCAGCTGACTTGAAGATTAAAAGGTTACACAAAATCAACTACATTCAACACGTGATTATTAAATAGTACAAAATGGGAATAAAGTATTTCTCAATATGGATGGTAACATGTTTAGACGACAGGTGAGACACACACACACACACGCACGCACGCACGCACGCACGCACGCACGCACGCACGCACGCACGCACACAAAGTTGGGTGCAGGCTCCTCAGAGGAGTTGGCATCCTCTGGTTGTTTGTGATGTGTTTTTTTGTCCCGTTTGGTTTTGTTTGGTTTTGTTCTGTGTAGTGACTTTGTGCTACTCCTCGGAGGAGGAGTTGATAGCTGGGCTTGTTTTGTGATGTTGACGTCCAGTTTGGTTTTTATCCAGGTGATCTGAGTTGAGTGCAAGCTCCTCCTCCGAGGAGGAGTTGGCATCCTCTAGCTGTTTGTGATGTTTTATTGTCCCTTTGGTTTTGGTTTTGTTTTGTTCTGTGTGGTGACTGGGCACTTTGCGCTACTCCTCAGCTGGGGCTGCTTTGTTTTATCCAGGTGAATCAGATGGGTGCAAGCTCCTCCGAGGAGGAGTTGGCATCCTCTCGCTGTTTGTGATGTTTTACTGTCCCCTTTGGTTTTTGTTTTGTTTTGTTCTGTGTGGTGACTGGGCACTTTGCGCTACTCCTCAGCTGGGGCTGCTTTGTTTTATCCAGGTGAATCAGATGGGTGCAAGCTCCTCCGAGGAGGAGTTGGCATCCTCTAGCTGTTTGTGATGTTTTATTGTCCCCTTTGGTTTTTGTTTTGTTTTGTTCTGTGTGGTGACTGTGTGGGCACTTTGTGCTACTCCTCAGAGGAGGAGTTGATAGCTGGGGCTGCTTTGTTTTATCCAGGTGATTCAGATGGGTGCAAGCTCCGCAGAGGAGGAGTTGATAGCTGGGGCTGCTTTGTTTTATCCAGGTGAATCAGATGGGTGCAAGCTCCTCCGAGGAGTTGGAACCCCTGTTGTTTGTGATGTTTTGTTGGCCTGTTTAGTTTTTTTATGTGTGGTTTTGTGCCACTCCTCAGATGAGTTGCTAGCTGGGGTTGTGTTGTTACGTTCAAGTCCTGTGTGGTTTTTATCCAGGTGAATTGGGCTGTGGGCCTTGTGCCACTCCTCGGGAGGAGGGGCTGACAGCTGCTGTTTGTTTTGTGGCGTTCAGGTTGTCTAGGTTGTTTGGTTGTTTTGGTTGTTTTCCTGTCGATGTGATTTGGGCTGTGTGCCTTGTGCCACTCCTCGGAGGAGGAGTTGACAGCTTTGTTTTTTTTTTTTTTTTTTTTGGGGGGGTGTTTGTGTAGTTCGCTGTTATTGGAATTGAATTACTGACGGTGGTTATTTTCCTGGTGTGTGGCAAGATGCTGGTTGTGTGTGTGGGTGCAGTGACGGTTCGGAGGATTGTGTCGTAGTAATATTTTATTTGATTGCTGGTTGTAATTTGTTTGGACTTTGAGAACTTTATTTACCTGTGCGCGTTGTGCCAGAGGACTTCAGAACTGTATCTACCTGTGCGTGTTGTGCTGGAGGACTTGGGAACCCTTTTTCACCTGTGTTTTTGTTTTCCCTTTTGTGAACACGTCTCCGTGAATTGGGCGTGTGGAGATTTAGTGAAAGGGTTCTATCGCGGTGTTGTGGTTCTGGACTTCAGGGTGTCGGGGGGGGGGGGGGGGGTGAATATGCTGACAATGCCAGATAGCTGGTGAGGGCAGCCTGTGTGATAAGGTGAGAGTGGAAGACGTATTTTTTGATACACAAGATACATGTATTGGATACGTTGTTTTCATTGGTGTTGAGTTTGATTTAGATTATCACATATGTAAGTTTATGTGGATGCTTAATAATTGTAACCCATTGATATTGTGTAGAGATTGGAAAAAGTGAGGTTGGGTTTGACTCTGGGCGTGAAGCTGGTGATGTCGTGGTATTGAATTGGTGGAAATGTTGAGCGAGTGTTTTTTTGCTTAGTAAATGTTTGGATGTTTGTATTAAATGTTTGAAATATTAATATTGGTGTCTGTTTTGTGTTGTCTGAATTAGAGGTGTGAGAGGTGGGAGAGGGGGTTTCAAAATGACATCCCATTAGGGGGTGACAGACACACACACACGCACGCACGCACGCACGCACGCACACACACACACACACACATATACACACACAGGAAGACTGCTTGCAATCTGCTCATTGCTGTCTGACTGGTCTAGGGGAAACAACCACTCTTTGAAACTCTACAGCACAGGATACAGTCAGGTCAGCTCTCTTTTTCAACCCCCAAATCTGTGACGGTCACGGACAGTATGCCATCACACAACAAACAGGTAATGCATGACAATAATAATTCAGTGGCAGCAAGCGGCACACACACACACACACACACACACACACACACACACACACACACAAACACACACACACACACAGATTTCCCATTGAAATTTAAACGAGCAAAAGTAATACCCTTACACAAATCAGGAGACCTACCAATCCGTCGAATTATAGACCAATATCCATACTGTCAGTCCTATCTAAACCATTAGAAAAACAAATACATTTTCACTTACATTCTCATTTTAAAATGTATGATCTAATTAATGAAAACCAGTCAGGCTTTCGTGAAAACCACTCTTGCCATACAGCCTTAATACAACTTATTGAGCATTGTCTTTTGAATATCAACAATAATGAAATTACAGGAGTTCTTTTTCTAGACTTTGCAAAAGCCTTTGACGTTATTAGCCACTCTGTCCTCATCAAAAAATTAAAATGCTATAAAATCTCCAACCAAGAATTGTCATTTTTAGACTCATTTATCACTAATCACATCAACTTGTTGAAATCGGGCCTAGGAGGTCAACCTTACTACCCGTAAAATATAGAATACCACAGGGATCAATACTAGGACCACTTCTTTTCTCTTTTTATATTAACGACCTACCTCTGCATATCCATTGTTCATGTCAAATGTTTGCTGATGATACATCAATTCAATGCAACAACGTTGATCCAAACCAGCTTGTGAATGATATGCAGGCAGATATCAATAAACTTATCGAATGGACAGAACTCAATAGACCATGATCTAGGAGAGGGAAACCTCCCCCCCCCTGGGGGGGATTTTTGACTTTGTTTTTCTGAAAGCTTATGATGTTGGTAGAAACATTTGACATGTTACCCTCTGGGATACAGGTTATTTCAGGAGTGAGAGGTGTATCAACAGTGCATTTTCCCCTCTTTGCGCCCTATATTTAGGTTTTTAGGGTAGGGATGTTCACACTGGGATTATTGCACAAAATCTGGCTTAACTTCTCATAATTTTATTGTGAATAGCATCTAGTATAATTTTCCCGATTATATAGGCACAGTTTTTTGCTGACCTATTTAAAACAAAACTACAGTGATGACTTTAATGCGCGGCTGTCCGAACCGCACGCAGCTGAAATCTGTCTTACCACTCAACCACAGCCGAGCGCTGTTCCGTTCTCTCACCATCAGTTGAGCGGCACTTTCTCATCTCACGCCTTGTGTGTCCGGTGCCAGAAATGTATCCAACTATCAGTATGTTCCACAAAGTATGCACAAATAAGTCTAGATCAAGATGTTATTATTGATCAGAGAATGTCTGTAACACACAGTAAGTACTGCAACAGCCATAAGTATCATTAACGAAGAGGATGTGTTAACCACAGCACTTTGAGTCTATGATTTTTTGGAGCTTCTTTTTTTTTTTCCTCAAGAAATTACACATAATATGCAGATCAGTCGCGCGCGTGTGCACCGTGTAACACACACACACACACACACACACACACACACACACACACACACACACACACACACCACAGCACATTCAAGTGACACACGATAACATACATCTAAAAATAGAACAAGGCGTGGTCATAATTCGTTGTTCTTTTCAGTTCCGCGTCCTCCACCACAAACGTTGGGGATAAGGCAAACTGTTGAGTAGTACTTTTAGTATCCATTTTAACCATCATGTTTCAGGTCATTTTATTTTATTTATTTTTATTTTTATTTTATTCTTTTATATCGAGGATAATGGAATAAGCACTCATGTGCTTTTTTCATCCAGTCCCCGTGTGTATGCAGTTGTGTAAATATTTTCATCTGTTCCCACCCGCACACAATGGCCTACTCTTACGAAAAGCGGAACATGATTTAACGTGTGCGTAAGACGTTCTGGGTACGTTCGCACACGGGGCCTCGGTTTACAGTCTCATCCGAAAGACTTTTGAGGAGAGTGGAGTCACTGGCAACTGTGCAGTCTCTCACTGAAAGTGTATTTCATCTTCCCCATGTGACGTTTCCTGTATAAAATGAACATTTCAACATGGCAGATGAATATCCAGTGACCTTTAAAAGTACACTTAAGTGCAAAAGAAAAACTTCCAGGGGTGGAAGAACTTGTATAATTCATTTCCAAAATAACAGAAAAGACTGTAACTCCACTAACTGAAGAAAGCACAAAAAAAACTATTTAAAACTCTCTTCACTTGAGACGTTCTTCAGATGTGGCATGTCATAGACTAGATGAGATTTGTAATTGTATTCCAAGAGACCTTGACTTTACACGCCATGGTTATCACAGAAGCTGTTATGCACAGTTTACAAGTGTGAAATTTGCCAGGAAAAGAAAGCATGAGACAGGTAGTGAAGAGGTTGCAGGACCATCAAAACCTAAAGGACTGTTGCTACTTCAGGCCCATTGCTTCCAAAAGACAGTTGCATTTTTTGCAAGAAGAAATTTAAAAAGAAAGTTTCAAAAGGGGTTCCATGTTTTGGAAAACTTGTAAAATGTATCACCAAGACAGCAGAACAGTCTATAAAGGATGCAGCTAAAACTAAACTAGATGACATTTTCACTCATTATCAAGATACAGATCTTGTAGTACGTGAAGCTCACTATCACAAAGGTTGTAGAAAAGACTATCTGAGATGTGAAGACAGGCATGCTGAAACATCAACAGACCAGAAAACTACTGAGCGGCTACAGGCATACGAGAGGGCATTTGAGTACATATGCGAGTATGATGAAAATGCAATAATCAGAGGTTCACAGGTGGAGAGAATGATCATGCTAGGTGAGAAGTACTGTGAATACATGCAACAACATTCTCCTGACTTCTACAACCCAGGATACAAGACTTACAAACTGAAAGAAAAAAATAATGAGACATTTTGGCTTCAGAATTCAATTCTGGGCTCCGAACCACCGCAGTGATCTTGTTTATTGTGATGAACTTGCCCAGGGTCAGGCAGTTGAGACAGCATTTGTGTCAGCAGCTTCAGAAGAAAGACGTCTTGAGGAATCTGCATATGTTCTTCGCCGATACATTATGGATGCTTTCAGGGCAACACCTGATATGCCATGGCCTCCTTCTGCAGAATTTCTTCAGTGTGATGCTGTTAAACCTCCAGATATTTTCACAGACTTTCTAAAAACACTGCTATCTGGAAAGAGTAGTTCTATGGAGCAACCCAAAACCACCAGATTGGCATCCTTAATTGCCCAGGACATATGCTAATCTGTGACAGGAAGGAAGTGGAAAATGCCTAAACATGTTTTGCTTGGAATGTCTGTCAGACATGTAACTGGCAGCTCTGAAATCATAAGTCTGTTGAATAGGTTTGGTCATGTTGCTGGATACAAAACCATTGTGCGACTTGAGACTGCTATGGCAAATTCTGTACTTCAGTGCGCAAGTCTTCTTCCTTCAACAGTGAGTTTGACAGAGAACAAGGTTATCCATTTTTGCTGGGATAACTTTGACCTGAACGAAGAAACTCCATCAGGAGCCAACACCACCCACTCCACTCATGGCATTGTCATTCAAGAGGTTACTGAGGACACAATGCCTGACACTTTTCTGTCTCAGACAGAACCACCTCCTCATTATCAGGACCGCCAATGCTCAGTGCAGTTTGAGCCACATGATGTTCCTCCATGCTTTGCAAAAGTAAAGGCAGAACCTAAGTTGCATGTTGTGGAAACTCATTTCTCAAACACAGAGGCAGTCTACAAAGCTCACCTTGCTGATTTTTGGTGTTTGTTTTTTTCTCCAGATTCTAGGCCACAAATGGAAGTCAACTTGTCCCTGGATGGGGAGGGTGGGTATCACTCACAGGAGAAGGGACAGAAAAGAAGCAGTCTACTGTGGACTATATGGCACCCATCCACCACCCTGTCACTGAACATGATAATAATAATAATAATAATAATAATAATAATAATAATAATAATAATAATGATGATGATAATAATAATAATAATAATAATAATAATAATAATAATAATAATAATAATAATAATAATGATAATAATAATACTAATACTAATACTAATATATATAATTATGGAACTTGTATAGCGCTATATCTTGTAAAAACAAATCAAAGCCCTTGCATTCGACCTACACAACACACAAGCAATTAACAGCAATTTACAGTTTTAACAAATTCGAATGTACACTCACTCGCATGCACACACACACACACACGCACGCACGCACGCACGCACGCACGCACGCACGCACGCACGCACGCACGCACACAGCATGCGCGCGCACACACACACCTATAAACGTTATACACTTTGGCAGGTAGATGTTGAAGGCAGGACAGGATTGTACGGCGTTTTCATTTCAATTTTCTGTTTTGTTTTTTAAAATATGGGACAGGCGTTCCTTGTGCAGTGGTGACATTAACATATGTTGATAGCCTGTTTAATACCCTTTATTTTGGTACCAAATTTGATATGAATGTGTAAGAATATATTTATATAAATAATGTAAATTAACCACACCCCCTAAATATTTTCCTTCTGAAGGGTTACCATATTGAATTACTTGTATATCCTGAAATAACCTGGTTACATGAGGGTAACATATACCATAAAACGTTAAAATAAACAGAGTTTCAGAAAAATGCACCCATAAATCCCCCCCAGGGGGGGGGAGGGGGGTCTACGGAGGGACCAAGGTCTACAATCATATGTCTCTTAATTCAAATAAAGCATAATGTATGTTTATAACCACGAGGCAAAAAAGACAGAAATTGCGTTCTCCATTTGGGCCAATATATATCCATGGACAACAAATTGAAGAAGTTGTCTCACACAAAGTACTAGGTGCAGTGATTGACAACGACTTGTCTTGATCAGATCACATAGCCACATTAGGAAAACGAATCTCAGTAAGATTATATCAACTTAGAAAAATCAAGAATTTTCTAATCTACAGTCACGAAAACTATTCTTTCACGCCCATATTCTATCTCTTATAAATTATGTCTCTACCATATGGGATAGTGCAAGCCAAACAAACTTAAAGCATATAAACCGCCTGCACAAAAGAGCTGTGAAACTAATCCGTTTGAATCCTAATACACTGACCACCACCAACTACAAATAACTAGATATTCTTCCACTCAAAGAAAGACTGCAGTTCAACAAGTATCTATGTATGTACAATATATTAAATGGGAAAGCCCCAAAGAAAATCTTGGAAAAATTTGCTGTCAATAAAAACAGGCCTACCCATAGACTGTTTTTGCCCAGGCCCCATAACAATCTCTATAAATCAAGCCTTGCTTATTCAGGAAGAACATTGTGGAATAAACTGCCTTCCTTTCTAAAATCAGTTCCTTCAAAACAAATGTTTAAGAAACTTTTGAAGAAACATCTCATGGACAAATTATAAGCCCACCCTTATGCTTGACACTTTTGGCTGCTTTGTTGTTATTCATATCCATGTTATTTTGTATTTCTATTATTTTGTATGTATGACTTGAGTATGTTACTGTTTTGAGTTGTTATCTTGTGAGATTCTGTTTGGATGAAAATCCTCATTTTATTTTAGTTTTCAACCAAGGTTGATATTTGTCTTTGATTGTTTTAGAAGTCAATTTTCTTGATTTTTTTTTGAGGGCAGGATGAAAAAAAGTTGTGTAAACTTAATCTTTTACCCTCAATAAAGATCACTTTGACTTGACTTGACTTGCCTTGACTTGACTGATCTCAATGACTCCCATCTTGATTGTAAATGCCGTCCTGAAAATATCGACAACACTACTGAAATCACGCAAAATTGTATATCCGACGTCATTTCCTGGATGACTTACAAATTGAAATTAAATGACGATAAAACAGAAGCCCGGCTGATTCACTCCACTCATTCTTCTCTATCAGTTGATCTACCATCTACCATCTGTGTTGGAAAATCAGATATTCCTTTCTCACCATTAGCGCGCAATGTAGGATTCATCATGACAATTTTAATACCATGTCAACTGAGAAACATGTTTCACAGACTTGCCCCTCAGCTTATGCTGCGCTTCGTCAGATCAGTAACATCAGAATGTATATCGATGTAGATACAGCCAAGAAACTCGTCTGTGCCCTTGTTCTATCTAGGCTTGGCTATGCACACTCCCTCCTTGCAGGCTTTCCCAAGTTTTTTTATAGAGAAACTACAAAGGTACAAAACTCAGCTGCCTGATTGGTACTCAAAACAAAGAAGCGTAATCACATCACACCTGTATTGCGAAATCTGCACTGGCTTCTAATCCAAGCTCATATATAGTACAAAGTTATGATGCATAGTCATAATTTCTTCTTGAACAAAGTTCCAGCATACTTCTCTGATACTCTTTCAGTGTACCACCCAAACAGACCACTCCGCTCATCCTCTGACACTAGAATCTCGACAGTTCCCAATGTAAAAAAAAGAAAAAAAGAAAAAACAGCACGGCGAGCGCTCATTCTCTCATGTAGGTCCCACTCTCTGGAACGCACTTCCATCTGAAATAAGACACACTGACTCTACTTCCTCCTTTAAAAGGTTGCTCAAAACACACCTTTTTACCAGATTCTTGTCTCCGACCACTGATCAAAATTGATTTCCCATTTTATTGACTCATCTCTGACTCTAATGCTGGTCTTTTGCTCTTTTGGGATATGATAAGGTTCTTCATTTCTATTTACTTCATCTTATTTTTTTGTTAATGTCAGTACATGTAGGGTAAATCCGTGCATATGCCGTTTTCTTTGTCATTCCGTGTTGTGTTTTGTGCATGTGTGTGTTTTTGCGCGCACACGTGCGTGCGTGCGTGCGTTCGTGCGTGTATGCATTGTACTGCACTGCACATTTTTTGATATTCCTTTTATTTTACTTTTATGGTCTGGCCATGTAATATGCTGTATATTGTATGTGCATGCATTTTTCTTCTTATTTTGTGCTAGTCAATTTTTTCACGTTCATATGTAACCCATTTAAATTGATTTGGTTGTACAGCGCGGTGAGCCCATGTTTTTTTGGAATTCGCGCTATATAAGCCTCATTTTTATTATCATTATTATTAGTAGTAGTATTATTAGTATTATTATTATTTATTATTATTATTATTATTATATACATATAGATCCATGCATACCTAGGGGTTTGTGAGGTTGTGTGTGTGTGTGTGTGTGAGAGAGAGAGAGAGAGAGAGAGAGAGAGAGAGAGAGAGAGAGAGAGAGGAGAGAGAGGAGAGAGAGAGAGAGAGAGAGAGAGAGAGAGAGAGAGAGAGAGAATCCAATTAAAGTATATATCAACAATTCGGATGAATCAGTTTGTTACGCTTTTTTTTCAAAAACACAGACATTATCTCTCTCTCTCCTGCTCAACCCCCTTCCCTTTCTCTCCACATTTTCAGTTTTTCCAAGGCTTGATATTGCACACATCATAACCAAACACATAACATCTCTATCAACACTACGGTAATTCAGGAGACAACTTCCAATTTTGTAGCGTCCGTGGACGTGATATTCCGAGGCCTGTACAGCTTTTTTTTTTTTTTTTTTATAGAGTTTTCGATGCTTACGTTTATCATCCCGCCGACCATAGGGGTCCTGTCAAGGCTGTTGTCACCATGGCGGCTCAGGGGGCAGGGTGTGCTGGACTTTCACTGTGGCCTCTAGGAGGGTGGGGCAGGACCTGAAAAGTCATGTATATTTCAGCACTAGGAATCATGTACACTTTTTATCATATTTGGAGAGGGGGAGAGAGGGACAGACACACACACACAAAGGAGAGAGAGGGGGAGAGAGAGGGGGAGACGGGGAGGGATGGAGAGAGGGAGGGAGAGAGGGAGGAGGGGGGGAGAGAGAGAAGGGGAGGGAGGGAGAGGGGGAGGGGGGAGAGAGAGAAGGGGAGGGAGAGAGGAGGGGGGAGGGGGGAGAGAGGGAGGGGGGAAGGAGAGAGGAGGGGGAGGAGAGGGGGGAGGGGAGAGGGAGGGAGGGAGAGAGAGAGGGAGGGAGAGAGAGGGAGGGAGGGAGAGAGAGGGGAGGGGGGAGAGAGAGGGGGGGGAGGGGAGAGGGATGGGGGGGAGGGAGGGGGAGAGGGAAGGGGGAGGGAGAGAGAAATGGGGAGGGAGCGAGACAGAGAGACAGGAGAGACAGAGGGAGACAGAGGGAGAGAGGGACAGAGAGACAGAGAGAGAGGACAGAGAGAGGACAGAGACACAGAGAGAGAGACAGAGAGGGTTGATAATTTTCATTGTGAAAGGCCGTGCCGTTACAATGGGGATTTTTCACGCATCACATCATAAGGTAAGGAATGATAATCAGTCATATGTGGGTTCTACCATAGACAGAATATTTGAAAACAAAATTTAAAAAAAATTAAATCATAACACACACATGCACACGCGGGTGCGCGCGCACACACACACACACACACACACACACACATGAATGTGTGCACGGCATACTGTTTTTGACCACAAGCTAAATTGGGATGCTAACACTGACGCCATTGTCAAAAAGGGCAAACAACGTGTGTATTTTCTGAGGAAGCTTAACTCATTTTTTGTCGACAAAAAGATTCTTTGTTCTACAAGTCTTACATAGAGAGCGTTTTAAGTTTTGCTTTCATTTGCTGGCACAATAACCTTAGCATTAAGAACAAGAATGGTCTTCAGAGAATTGTGAGAATCTGCTCTAAAATTATCGGAGAAGAACAAAGAGATCTCAGGTCATTTTGTAATCAGCAGTTTGTGCGCAAAGCAACAGCCATTTTGGCGGATTCCTCCCACGCTCTGTTTTCAGAATTTCAATTGTTGCCTTCAGGGCGTCGTTTTCAACACCACAACAGCAAAACATACAGAAAAAGGAATTCCTTTGTTCCAGTAGCTATCCGAGTTCTAAACTCATTGTAACCAGGTGGTTTTGTGTGGCCCTGTGTGTGAGAGCTTGTTGGGCATTTAGTTAGGTTTTAAACAGGCGATCAAATAGTTCGTGTGGTAACAAATAAGATCTTCTGTTCATTTTATAAAGTATTGTAGTTTATTATGCGTAGGATATATTCGTATTTTTATATGAAGTTGATGATTGAATCTTTTTGATCTTTATGATTCATATGTAATTAATTAGTTATTTTGCATTTTATTTTGTTTTTATGATTTTATTGTTAGTGGGATGAGATGAGATATATTTTATTGTAATGATTTGGGATTTACCAAGAGAGAGAACTCTACCTTGCATTTT
>JASPKP010005111.1:10000-16444 GCA_030674155.1 Stramonita haemastoma | reverse complement strand
GAGTGAAAGAAACAAATGTGACTACAAAAAATGATGATGTAATTTTAAGTTGTCTATCAATTTACCTCAACACTACTGTGTTTGCCAAGCAAAGACACACCTCACAAGTACAGGGAGACTGCTGTGCCAGTGTTGTTTTTTGGCAGGGTGACCCAGAAATGGCCTGAGGACCAGAACACTTCAAAGAGATGGCAATAGGATGCGTTTTGTTGTCTTCTGATCGATCAGTTGCTGAAGTACTCATTTAATGAAACTCTGTTTGAGTGTGTGGTGTGAGTGTGGTGTGGTGTGTGTGTGAGTGTGTGTGTGTGTGCGTGTGTGTGTGTGTGTGTATGTGCGTGTTGTTTGTGATATTGCTTTGTATCTATGGTTATGTGAAATGCTGTTTCATAGATCTGAACTTTAAATTCTTTTGCTCAAGTACACTTTTACATTCTGTTGGCACTGTGCATACAGCAAATTTTTTTTCTTTGCAAGAGGCAGAGACCCAATTCTAAGAGCAGCAGTTAATAAAACCTGTTGCCTTTTCTGGATATGAACATGTATGCTTACTGCTCCCCATCCATTTCAAATCAGAACGCCATGTGTGTTCCTAACAAAATTCCACCTAGACATACTGGTTCTAAGGAGCAACTATTGGCATAAATAAATTTGGCAATATATCTTCATGGTCTGGAAATTTTTTTCGAAGTGTAAATCAGGAAAAAAAATGTTTACCAAAAGTGTTGCTTTTCATGAAAGCAAACGGCCAAATTTTGGATGTTACTAATTTCTAATTACACAGTATTTTATACTAAAGACTGTAGTCAGGGGACAAATGATTCTTTGGAAATATTCTGTTAACATACATTAATTTCAAGAGGCATAGAACTGAAAGTAGTCATGTAGTTACTATAATTGTGCTTACATTGAGAGGTATTTTTTATTATCAAAAGCTTGTTGCTAAAAACCCAACACAAACAAAAATTCTGTGAATGCAACATTTTAGCTGGTCTAAAGGTGATCACATCTCCTCCAACAGAATAAAAACCGGTAAAAGACCAGATATAGGCATGCCTGATACATTAATGTAGAGCTCCATTGTGTTTTTTCAGATTCTTTAAGGTCCTTAATGCAATCTGAAAATGTCGCCATCGATAAACGCACAATGTGGGGACATACACATATATTTTTACTTTAAAAGCGCATCTTAAAACCACAGAAGTCTTCTGTATTTAGCTTGAACTTTTTTGCTGAACCACTCGTAAGCTAGGCAAAGTATGCAAGCGAACAAACAGTCTCAAAGCGAAACACATACACACACACTCTTGGCCAAATCCATTCACAGAAGAATTAGAAATTTATTAAGATCTTTAAATTTTTCTATTCCCTTTACCTCAAAAGGCCTGATGCAGAATTGCATCAGTGTCATGTTGTTTGTAGTTGTATTCAGCGATCGTGTACACTTTAAACCCATAGACACAGTTGTAAATATCTTGAATGTTAGCGTTTGAAAAATATGCAAAAACCCCGAAAGAAAGAATGTAACCCCAGGCTAAGTAATTGCTCAAAATGTGTTTTGAATGTAAATGAAAATTATATTTGCATCAGTTTCTCTTCAGTCTGAGTTTAAATTCTAAATTATGCTGCGTTCCTTCTTTTCTGTTGAGATTGAAATAAACATCACAAGTGTTTACCTTTGCTGTAGGTAGATTGGTTTTTTGATCAATGTGATATAAAGAAAGGTGAAAAGCGGGAAAGAGAATGAGAGAGACATAGAGAGACGAGAGAGAATGTGAGTGTGCATGGGTGTGTATGTGTGTGTGTGTGTGTCTGTCTGTCTGTCTGTCTGTCTCTCTGTCTATCTGTCTGTCTGTCCGTTTCTCTGTTCGTCTGTCTATCTCTGTGTCTCTTTATCTCTCTGTCTGATTTTCTGTCTCTGTCTCTTTATATCTTTGTCCTTTTCCCTCTATCTGTCTGTCTGTCTGTCTTTCTTTCTCGCCTGTGTGTGCATGCGTGCGTTCGTGCATGTGTGTGTATTGTATCACTCTCTCTCTCTCTCTCTCTCTTCTCTCTCTCTCTCTCTCTCTCTCTCTCTCTCTCTCTCTCTCTCTCTCTCTCTCTCTCTCTTAAGCTACTCTTTACCACTCTTCCCCACCCTCTATCTCTCTTCCTTTGCATCTGTGCATGCATGCACTCGAGTGCTCGCACATTTAATGCATGTTGTTGCAGCTTCGAAAATCATTTTGAGCCTGCCTGAGTGCATGCGCAGGCATTGATGCATGTAACCCAACACACAGCTTCAGAAATAAATAAACGGTTATTTTGTAACCAAATTTGCCAGGAAACCTGAAACGTCTTGCCTTCATATGATTAAGCCTGTTTGTGCGGCAATGATATGCCAAGGCTCATAATGATAGAAATCTAGGACGAAATGGCAATAATTAAGGAATCAAGGCGTGACGACATGAATCACGTCATAAAAGAAGGACATCTTTACTTTCATCTCCTCGAATGTGAATTGCGTCATCAAGGGGGATCATTGAAGACGTATCAGGTGCTACAATCACAAGACATTAGGATCATTTGAGGCAAGGTTGGACCCAAAAAAAATTAGAAAGAAGAAAGAAAGAAAGATAGATAGAACGACAGACAGACAGACAGACAGACAGACAGACAGACAGACAGGCAGGCAGGCAGACAGACAGACAGATAGACACACACACACACACACAACACACACACCACACACACACACACACACACACACACACACACACACACACACACACACACACACACACACACACACACCATAGCTGTTGCAGCAGCAACAACAACTTTATAAGAGAGAACAACAACAACGACTGCCGAAATTAAACAGAATTTGCAACATCTTTAGTCAGACTACCTGCTTAAAACACATCGGTCATATAATTTACTGGCCTCCAGTATCCCTCTTTGTTATGGAAGATTACACTCTAAAAGTATGTCAATTGATGATACAAGTATAGCCATGTGGTCATTTTGGGCGGAGCGTGAAGAGCCTGGTCTTCCTCTGCGATTATAACTCTGCGAGAGGTTGCCCGCTGTCCTCAGCCGACACGTTCTGACTTTAGGACAACTCATTAATAAAAAAAAAAGAAAAAAAAGAAAAAAAGCTTATGATAGAAAATAATTCAGATTTGTTTGGAAAAAATGCAGAAAAAGTCAAAGTCAAAATCAAAACTACTTTAATCATCATATAAATGGCAATTACAACACTGATAGACACATACATTGATTGGAATGGTTATTAAAAACACAAAGAAGTATGATTGAATGAGCTGGGTTAAGAGAAAACAGGTAAGAGAGATGGGTGATAGATAGGAAAAAGAAGAGGCAGATATAATGGGATGACAGAATAGGGGAAAATGTTCAGCACAGATTTTCCAAAAAGTGGGGATGCTATTCATTCTGAAAAACTCTTTGGCATACCCACGGGAGCCGATGCTGTTATCATTCTTTTGATATCAACAAGTTTAGCATCATCGCTATTCAAAATGTTTCTGGCATCAGTAAATGATTTGATAAATCAATCAACTTGTTCCCTAAGTGAAACGGCTAATATATGACATAAAAAATAAAATATGGGATAGAAATGAAGTTGGAGCATAGATTTTGAAATATTTTCTTCTCTATGCATTGGGTCTGTTAGTTATTGTTACTTTCATTTTCCCCCGTCTAGCATTTGTGAAAAGACTTGTAATAAAAGATTTATTCATTTCGCTGCGGACAATTATCGTTAGATATAAAATGTCAGAAAATGACCATATTCATTACATTAAAATACTATTACAGGTCATTTAGTGGAACCCAGTGACAGGTGATGTAGTGGATATTTATCACAACGACATCGCTCACTAAAACTGCACCCATAAAGTCACAGTGCTAGGAAGTCATTTGTCATATCCAAGCAAACTGATAACTTGACGCTTTCGCCATAGGCTTTCAAAAACCTAAACTACACAACACAACGTAAAGGTAGGATAACTGTAATGGAAATGTTCCTAACAGTGTCTGATATCCCACCTATGTCCTCCGCTTTTAGCGATTAAAAATATATATATATCAAAATAAATTCCGATTCTCTTGACCTGACCGAAACATAATCACCTTAAGTAAAACGTTTTAAGACGAAATAACCGGTTAGAGTTTTTAGAAATAAATTACCCATCTTAGGAATATTGCAAAAAAGTCGACATAAACGCTTAACGGTTTATAAAAGAAAGTGTCTAGGAAAGTGTTCGTAAGGGGAATTTTCAATAACAGTAGACCATTACATAGGATTTCATACTCATGACAAAGGGATGGCCACGGTTCTAAGTAAGCTTCGCCCTTATCTTGCACTTGCATGAGTTATATAGTTTACCGTTATCCTCTCGTTGCTTTTCAGTTTAATACTTTTTCGGGATTTGGGGGGGGGGGGGGGGCAAATAATGTATACTACCATGTCGTTAAGTTAAGTACAAACGCATAAAGTGGTCTGCTAAAAAATGTCTGTAGAACGATAAAAATTTTCCCCTAAATGTTGAAATCCCAAATCAGAGTCTGTTGTGTTTTGCTTTATACATAAAGCTACGAACAAACTCTGACACAGACAGACAGACAGACACACACACACACACACACACACACAAACAGAGACATTTACAAGACAGACAAGAACTGAGACTGGTAGATAGACAGACAGACAGCCATTAAACGATTTCTCCCCGTGGAAATACCAGGGCATTATCTGCATAAATAGTATAACTACCTTCTGGAAATTTAAAAAAAAAATTTTGTGCTAGGAATTCCATCTATCCTATCCCTCTCTTAGTTTCTGCTTTGTTGCATTTCTTCTGTTACCGCGCGTCTGTTCATCTTTTATGCCATCCTGACCCATTCTACAGCTTTTTTCCAGAAAAAAAACTGAAAAGAACAATTTTCTCCCACTCCGAAGCCGTGTTTACTGTGCCTGACGTGTTTGTTGGGCGCGTAACGGTACCGTAACGCATTTTCGCTTATATGAAAGACAACAATAGCTGTTGTCTGTGCGCTCAACAGTGAAGATGAAGGACATGGAGAAGAATGTTGCAATTCAATTTTCAGCATCAAGCTAAGCTGCTAGAATAGAACAAAAGAAGGAAAGGAAGAAAGAAAGAAAGAAAGAAAGAAAGAAGAAAGAAAGAAAGAAAGAAAAGAAAGAAAGAAAGAAAGACAGACAGAAGAAGAAAGAAAGACAGACAGACAGACAGAAAGAAAGAAAGACAGACAGACAAAACAGACAGACAGACAGACAGACAGACAGACAGACAGACAGACAGACTGAAAGACAAAAAGAAAAGAACGAAAGAAGGAAAAAAAAAGAAGATAAGAAATAGAAAAATTAACAAAAAAATGAGTAAAGTGACGTCTACCAACTGTAAAGATGAATGAGAATGTTGCCCGATGACATGCTCATAAACTCACAGCAAATCAGGTTCAAAGGAACATTCATTGACAAGCACACATCTTTATAGTGTATCATCAGCTTGATCTCTTTGCCAAACACTTTCCTCTGGCGTGAAATAAAAGTATAAACCAGTGATATCTAGTTTATCTCTGATTTTCTATCCCCTTAGCTACACGGCTTTCATTTCTGATGACACTGCACCTTGATGCGTTTCTATCTTATTTCTTGGATTTATTATCTCTCATTTACTTCTTCAGATTATTTATTCATTTATTTAGCCTATAAAGCAATCGCTGCGATATTTCTGTTTACACTTTGACATTATGATGGAACCGCTTGCATTCTCTGTTACTGTTTGTGATTATGTGTCTTTCCTTCTGTCTCCTCCTGCTGGTCTGTCTGCCCGTGTGTCCGTCTGTTGGTCTGTTTCCTAGTCTCTGCATTTTGTTTTATGGTTTTACTTAGTACCTTTGTCTGTGTGTCTGTTGTGTCTGTCTGTCTGTCTGTCTGTCTCTGTCTCTGTCTCTCTCTCTCTGGTTTAGAGACACCAATATAGCTGAAAACCACTCACACAAAAACACGTCTGTAGCCAATGGCTAGGGTGGTTCTATGTGATTGCCTCTGTTCTGTTAAACAAGAAATAACAAACCAAATATCACTGTCTGTCTGTCTGCCTGTCTTTCGTTCTGTCTGTCTCTCTGTCTGTCCGTCATTTTTCTGTCTGTCTCTCTGTCTGTCTCTGTCTGTCTGTCTCTTTCTGTCTGTCTGTCTGTCTGTCTGTCTGTCTGTCTGTCTGTCTCTCTCTCTCTCTCTCTCTCTCTCTCTCTTCTCTCACTTCTCTCTCTCTCTCTCTCTCTCTCTCTTTCTTTCTTTCTTTTCTTTCTTTCTTTCTTAATTTCTTTCTTTCGTTTGCTCATATAATCGCTATATTTCACAGATGCTGAGTAAGGCTTGCAACTGGGAGAACATTTTCATCATTTTTTGTGATC
>JASPKP010005111.1:0-5000 GCA_030674155.1 Stramonita haemastoma | reverse complement strand
ACCAAAATAATAAAGACTTATTTAAAAGATGATAACTTTTAGTAACATTGCAAATAAATTAAAAAAACAAGATTAAGCTGTTAGTAATCCACCCACCGATTTATTTTTTTTACCGTTTCCTTTCCTTTCCTTTTTTCAAAAAAAACCTTTCATGCTCCTTAAGCCCTAACTCCCACTTCAAGAAACTAAGGCAAAAAACAACAACAAGAACCCAACACTCCCTCATTAATCAGCATATGACAGAGATTTAGTGTGAAGGTGTCGTGAATGATTTGCACTTTTAGCAGCCACATTTCCCTCTAAGAAAGGATTTGGAACATCGTTTTCCACTACCTGTATGGCAGCCTGCTATTGACATTCGCATCTTTTCCAGCTTGCTTGAAGGAGAAGAATGGGTGCATACCATACTATAGGGAAATATCGAACCACCGTTTTGCCTCCATGTAGTCAAGCCAGCATTATACACAGCGGCTTCATCAGTATTTTTAACTTTAGAAATGCCCGTGCATTGGTGGTTTTAGAGGTAACGCGATACTGACAAGAAAAGCGAAAAGTCTGGGTCGGAGTGTGTGGTGGTTCGCATACCGTTTTGGGGCCCAAAACTTTTTTTTTCCCTCATCTATTAGACTGTGAGCGGTGGTCTTGGTAATAGTCTTTCGGGTGAGATTTATAAACCGAGGTACCGTTGTGTTACACAATTATTTAGCGCACCCTAAAAGAACCCACGGCAACAAGAGGGTTGCCCTTTAAAAATTTTGTTGAAAAACAAAACAGTTGCAGACAGGAAAAAAATAAATGGGTATCGCTGCACTTGTGGCGCGCACTCACCCTGGGGAGAGGCAGCCCGAATTTTACGTAGAGAAATCTGCTGTGACATAAAGTGGTATGAAAGGAAATGATATTAATCCTCATGCGCTGCAGTTTGTGCTTTCGAATTTGTTTTAGCGGAATTTACCGTCTGAATGAATGTATTAAGTGTGTCAGAATTTTTTTTATAGTGTCGCATATTTTGATGTAACGTAATTGTCACAGTCCTGCAAGGTTGAGTGAGGGAGATGAAATAATGCGCTGAAGAAAGCGAGAATTTTTACATAGACTACCAGAGCAAGCGCAGCGAACAGTCGTTTAATTGGCTGTCTTTCGGACTGTCAAAACAGACTTGAGGTTTTCAACAACAGAAAAAATTACAAAGGCGTTTTCATTGATTTTCATCCTTTTCGATACATTTCTTTTTCCCAAATCGATTTCCCAAAAGTTTTATTTCACATTAAAATGCCTTAGAAAAGATGGAATGGATTGCTATATAGGATGAAAACATTCTAAGAATACATAAACACCATTACGTAAACAATGGCAAACCTCCAGGGGGCGAAATACTACTGTGTTTTGGCCCCCGGGATCTGCTTTTAATGCCCCTTAGGATGACACACAAAAAGCGTAGTTGGAACTGAGGCTCCAGATTCAGGGGGTTGGGGGGGGGGGATTTAAAAAAAAGGCAAAGGCACAAAATGGCAAGATTATTTAACGAAGAATCCCTCTAAAGATTTAAAGCAAAGAATAAAAACCCTTGTTTTTCATTTAGAAATCCGTTGCGAATAAATTGTTTAAAACACGAATACACAAAACACGCATTTAAACACGCACGCAACACACACACACGCGCGCGCGCGCGCACACACACACAAACACACACACAACACACACATACAACATACACACAAAACACACTCACACTACACAAAAAAAAACACACACACGCACGCACGCAGGGAACACGCACGAACGAACACACACACAAGCACGCACGCACGCAACACACAAACATACGTTAAATCCTTTCCGTTTTTTGTAAGAGTAGGCCATCGTGTCCCGGGGGGAACAGATGACATTTAAAAAAAACTGCATACATACGGGGAAGGTTGTAAAAAAAAACCCCAGTGTTTTATCTATTATCCTCGAATAAAAGAATAAAAGGATGAAATAATAAATACAAAACAGAAATACCCAAGACCTTTGCCTCTAAAAAACTTTTCTCGCTACCCAAAGCTAAAATAACTACGCGCGTACTAAAAATTGGCAGGCTGTTATTGATATTCTTTTTACCGTTATTACAGCTAGATGAAAATAGTTACCATCCTGAAATATACAATGTTGTATCTATTATTTATGATTCAAACGGTCCTGGGGCCAAGCGTAGGACGTTTCCATAAGCCCTTGATGGGAAATGAAAAATAATAATGACACAACCTGAATATGAGCAGTGGCATCGTTGCGCGTTGCAGTGTTGATTATAAAACCTATATTATATATTTATATTTATAATATAAATTATATATATATATATTATATATATTATATATATATATTAATATATACATAATTTTACATATACGTATTTTTTAATAGAGAGAGAGAGGTAGAGAGCGTGTGTGTGTATGTGTGTGTGTGAGTGTATGTGTGTGTGTTGGCGTGCGTAAGTTGTGTGAATGTGTTTTGAACGATTTTTGGGTTATGTTCGTGAATCCCCAAGGGTCACTTGTGATACAAATACAGAAGAGAGGAGAGAGAGAGAGAAGAGAGAGAGGAGAGAGAGAGAGAAGAGGGGAGAGAGAGAGAGAGAGAGAGAGAGGAGGAAAAGAGAGGAGAAGAGAGAGAGGAGAGGGGGAGAGAGAGAAAAGACAGAGGGAGAGAAGAGAGAGAAAGAGAGAGACAGGGGACGAGCAGAGACAGAGACAGACAGACAAACAGACAGACAGACAGACAGAGACGGGAGACAGACAGACGACAGAGACAGATAGAGAGAGACAGATAGAAAACCAGCAGACAAACAAAACAAACAGATGAAAACGACAGAGGGGAGAGAAAGAAAGGGAGTATTCAGAGACAAAAAACAAAAATCAAACTAGGGGCTGTAGGTAAAACAGCAGCAGCAGCAGCAACAGTAACAAAACCAACACGCAGCAACGACAGCAGCAGTAGCGCGAAACAACATTAGCAACAACGACAACAACAATATAACAGCTGCAGCAGCGCAGCAGCAGCGGGAAAACAACAACAACACAGCAAGAGAAAGCACCATCAGAAGCAACCATCAGAAGCAGCAGCAGCAGCAGCAGCAGCAGCAGCAGCAGTAACAGCAGCAGAACGCAACGTCAATTCATTTTCATCTGTTTGTGCTATAGCGTAAGAAAGAAGAAAAAAAAAGAAACGAAGGCAAGGAAAATCGCTTTTGTCCCTTTTTGAAATCTTAACATCTTTATTTTTCTCCTTCTGCGTGTTGTTTTTTCCCCTGACTGGGCCCTTTTAAGGACAACACGAGGGAAAGCAAGCAAGTAAGCAAGCAAGCAAGCAAAAAAAACACTTGACGAGGTCAAAAGTAGAAACTGAGAGTCAGGGAGTCTGGTGAAAAATAGATTTTTTTTTTTTTACACTTCTGTGTGTGTGTATTCTGTGTGGTGTGTGTGTGTGTGTGGTGTGTGTGTGTGTGTGGTGGTGTGTGTGTGTGTGTGTGTTGTGTTCTGTGTGTCTTTGTGTGTGTGTGTGTGCGTGTATGTCCCTTTTTTTCTGTCTCTCAGAGAGAAAAGGGGAGAGAAGAGAGAGAAGGAAGGAGGGAGAAGAGAGAAGAGAGGAGAGACAGACAGAAGACAGACAGACAGACAGGGCAGAAGACAGACAGACAGACGAGACGACAGAGACAGGTCGAGAGAGAGGGGGGGGGAGAGGGGAGAAAGAGAGAGAGAGACGAGAGAGAAAGAGATAGACAGACAGACAGACAGACAGACAGAGACAGACAGACAGAAGACAGACAGACAGACAGACAGACAGAGACAGACAGACAGAGAGAAAGAGAGAGATGTTCCTGCACAAATTAAATAAAATAACGGGAATCGGAATCAAAGGCAAACTAAAGAAAATAGATTTTTTGAAAACACCCGTATGAACAAAGAAGTAGGAAAACAAGTCAGTGAAAAAGAATAAGTAACATAAAAACGTCAGAAGCGAGCAAAGCGGAAAAAGGAGGCACCCCAAAATAAACAACAAAGAAAAGAAAAAAAGCAAGAGAGGAAGCATAAGAAAGTTAAATAGAGAAAGCAAAGAAAAACGAAAAAATGACCCCCCAAAAAAACAACAACAACAACAACAACAACAAAACCCCCAAAACAAACAACAACAATAAAAACACCCCCAAACCTCAAGAAACGTGCCCAAAAGATATAAAGAAAAGAAAAGAAAAAAAAAGACAACAAAGATACAAAGAATACAGTTCAAACTGAAAGGAAAAAGAATTTCTAAGCAAAAAGAAAAAATAGAAGGGAAAAAAAAGACATGAAATTGATCTACAGAAAAAAAACAGTTATAGAACAAGCTAAAAAAGAAACAAAACAACAAAAGCTTAAAACAAAAAAACGGGAGAAAAAAAAAACCCCCCAAGAGCAATAAAAAGAAACAAAGAAAAGCAAAAAAAAAAAAAAAGCCCAAAAAAATATTGCATAAAATAAA
The DNA here is from genome assembly GCA_030674155.1 of Stramonita haemastoma. Lineage (NCBI taxonomy): Eukaryota > Metazoa > Mollusca > Gastropoda > Neogastropoda > Muricidae > Stramonita > Stramonita haemastoma. The sequence continues at coordinate 500 of JASPKP010005111.1, read as the reverse complement.
CAAAAATGAATTCATTTTTTTTTTAAAAAAATTTCCAAAAAAATTTAAAAAAAAACCCCTTTTCTCTCACCCCCCTTCCAAAAAAAAAGAGAAAGAAAAAAGAAAAGAAAAAGGACGAGGAAGAATAAAGACATGGGGGGGAATGAAAAGCAGCCCCAAACAGGGAACATTCAAAAAAATTTCATAATGCAATATAATAATTAAAGCAAACAAAGGGGAAAAGAAGAGAGAGGAGAAGAGAGAGAAAAAAGAGAGAGGGGAGGACAAGACAGAACAGAGACAGGGGACAGAGAGACAGAGAGACAAGGAGAACCAACAAAAAAAAGAAACGAATGAACAAACAAGGGACTAAAAAAAAAAAAGAAAAAAAAGAGAGATTAGAAAAAAAGAAAACAAGGGGGGTTAGGGAAAAAATAAAGAAAGAAAGAAAGAAAGAAAAAAGAAAAAAAAAGGGGAAGGAAAGGGGAAAAAAGGAAAAAAAAAAGAAAAAAGAAAAAAAA
>JASPKP010005110.1:5000-16445 GCA_030674155.1 Stramonita haemastoma | reverse complement strand
TCACACAGTGAAGAAGGTTAGACTATGACCACCAAGTGGAGATGGTTAGACTATGTTCATATAGTAAAGAAGGTTAGACTATGATCATACAGTCGAGAAGGTTAGACTATGACTACACAGTGAAGAAGGTTAGACTATGATCATACAGTGAAGAAGGTTAGACTATGATCATTCAGTGAAGAAGGTTAGACTATGCTCTCATGTTTGGTTTTTGTTTAGTCCTTTACCACACGATCAAGCAATTATATTACTAATACAACTAGTTGTATAGTTACTGGAATTACTACTACTACTACTACTACTACTACTACTACTACTACTACTACTACTACTACTACTACTACCCCCCCCCACCCACCACTGCCAATGTTGATGCTGCTGCTACTACTACTTATACTGTAAAAAAAAAAATACTAGAACTACTGTTGCTTCTCCTCCTCCTACTACTACTTGTGAATCGTGGGTGACCAGAATTTTTTTTTGTATCTTGATCTAGTGTATGTTTGGATTTCAGGATTTTAGTTTTTTTTTCATTTGCTGTTGTATGAAATCTCAGAACAGTCCTTGGTTGACTTTTACATATGCTTTAATTCATTCTGAGTTTATAATAGAAAAGTTATCTATCCAAGTAAAATCATTGCAACGTCAAATAATGTTTTCATTTAAAACAGCTTCTGTTCTTAGCCTTGATCAATTAAAAAAAAACCACAACAAATAACCCTGTATAGACTGTTAACAACTAACCGTTCTCCTGCGAAAATATATCCTTTTTTGTTGTTGTTAAAATTAACAGAACTACAGAACCATCAGTCTCATAAGTCATCCTAGCAAGATCATGCTGCAGGTAGTCCTCAACAGACTGAAAAACCAAGCAGAAAAACTCCTGGCAGAAGAACAAGCGGGCTTTAGACCAAAACGCAGCACAATGGAACAAATTTTCAATCTGAGAATTCTGATAGAGAAGCATCTCCAACACCAAAAAGACTTGTACCACAATTTCATAGACTTCAAAAAGGCCTTTGACAGGGTATGGCATGACGGCCTCTGGCAAGTACTCAGGCACTTCAACATTGACAGCTGCCTAATTGAAGTCATCAAGGCTCTGTACGAGAACGCAAAAAGTGCAGTTTTCATGAACAACCACGTGGGCGAGTTCTTCAAGACCACGGTTGGGGTTCGCCAGGGCTGCCTTCTCTCACCTGTACTCTTCAACCTCTTCCTCGAAAACATCATGACAGAGACACTGCAAAACCACCACACTTCCATCTCCATTGGTGGAAGACCCCTTTGCAACCTCAGATTTGCAGATGACATTGACCTCATGGGCAGCAGCAAACAAGAACTGCAAATCCTCACAGACAATTTAACAGATCGAGCGAGCGCATACGGCATGGAGGTCAGTACAGAGAAATCAAAGATCATGGTCAACAGCGCAAGTAATGACATCACGGAAATAAAGATGAATGGAGAAACACTAGAAGAGGTGAGCCAATTCAAATACTTAGGCTCCATCCTAACAAAAGATGGCACATCAAACAATGAAGTGAAAGCTCGCATTGCAACAGCAACATCTGCTCTAGTCAGACTCGAGAAGATCATCAGAAGCAACAACATCAGCTTCGGCACCAAATACCACCTTTACAAATCCCTCGTGATATCTATCCTCCTATATGGCTGTGAATCATGGACTCTGACAGCAGAGTTAGAGAGGAGAATCCAAGCATTCGAGAACAAGTGCCACAGAAGACTTCTCAAAATATCATACAAAGAACACAAGACCAATAACTATGTGAAAGAAGAAATCAAAAAGCGTGTGGGCCCCCAAGAGCCTTTGCTCTCCACCATAAAGAGGAGAAAGCTGATGTGGTTTGGTCACACCACAAGACACAACACCCTAGCAAAAACCATCCTGCAAGGAACAGTCGAGGGCAAGAGAAGAAGAGGCCGCCAAAAGAAATCATGGGTTGACAACATCAAAGACTGGACCGCCCAACCCCTACAACACCTCCTACTAGCCACACAGGATCGTGAAGCATGGAAAAAGATCTCTGTTGCGTCTTCTCTCATGTCCCCCCTACGTCCTTTGGGACATGGGACTGAGTGAGTGAGTGAGTGAAAATTAACATGCCAACAACACTTTCATTTTTCCATCATTAATTGTTGAAATGATTTCATATAATTAAATACAACAAAGCGAGACTTACCTAGTAAGGTGAAGCTGGTTGTAAATTCTTGCGAATTTATTGTAGACCGGAACGGAGTGCACATGAGAACCGCGCGCAGCCCCTACTGTCAGTTTTTAGAGCCTCGAGAGAACACTGTGTCATACTATAACAGGAACACTAAATATTTTATAAACATTGTTATCATTATTATCATTTTGAAAGGGTGGGATGTCTTACTGATGCACGGTGTGCAGAACACTGTTGTCAGTTCTAGATCAAAGTTCCACAAAGTGGTATTTGTTTCATTTGCATGGTATGCATTTCATTTTACTTGCATGGTATGCATGCAGACCATTTTAGGGGTGGGCATGTGCACTCCGTTCCGGTCTACAATAAATTCGCAAGAATTTACAACCAGCTTCACCTTACTAGGTAAGTCTCGCTTTGTTGTATTTAATTCTTGCTCATTTCCTGCATCCCTCCACTATATGCACATGAGATTTTAGAGCCACAGTGTTCTCGAGACAAACACATCCACCACATGTAAACAAGAAACTGTCCTACCTTATTTATGTTGTAGGAAACGCTCCATGATGGATTGGCCCATGGTCAGTGTTGGCCCCGTCTTCTTATTATAAAACTTAGCAAACGTGGAAACATTTGTCCATCCAGCTGCTTTCATGATGATGTTTATTGGAGCGTCTGCAAGTTTAGCAGCGGAAGAACTGGCTGACCTCGTACTATGTGCCGTGAAGCGTGTAATGTCTATGCCTGCCCTCTCCATCGTCCACTTCAGCCAGCGCGCGATGGTATCGCTAGTGGCCCCTCGGTGCGGTGCTTGGAGAGTGATAAACAAATGTCGGGTAGCATTCTGAGCCCTTAGTTCTTTGCTCCGTCTCAGGTATTCTTTCAAAGTGTGAACTACACACAAAGCCTCTTTTTCCACAAAAGCCATGAGTTCAATAGGTGATTGATGGGCTCCTCTTCTTGACTGTTTTAATAATCTATTTACATAAAAAACACACTTTTCCCTTGAAAGTAGCATATTGTCGATGTCCAAAGCAGCAATAGTTTGACACCTCTGACCCGACAGAAGGGCAATTAACATCACAAGTTTCATTGTCAGTTCCTTGAACGTCAGGTTTTGCACTGGAACCCACGTTTCTAACATTTTTAGCACAATGTTTACATCCCAAGTGTGGTGATACTTTGGTAGTGGTGGTTTTCTTTCGAACACACCCTTCATAAATCTTTTTACAAGTTCGTGTTGACCAAACGTTGCCCCTTCATAGTTGCAGAGAAAACAACTTAGCGCAGAACGAGCGGTGCCCACAGCGCTATAAGAATATCCCTCTTTCAACAGCGATGCCAGAAAATTTACAGCTGTGGCTAGAGGCGGTGAAACTGAATCCACTTGTTGCTCACACGCGTACCTCTCCCACTTTCGTATTTTGTTGCGGGTCGCCATGAGGACATGAGAATACTGGTAGTCTCCTCAGAAAAGCCTTGTGTTCTGAATCTATCCCTGACACTTTGCAGACTAGCAGCGTCAGGCTTTTCCTCAGTGGGTGTTTTGTCTCCTTTTGACTTGGTTGTGTCAGAAGAGTGTTTCTGGCTGACAAGAGGACAGGTCTGGCTGTGAGAATTTTCATCAGTGCTGGCCAAAAGGGCTGATTTTTCCAGGTTGGCGCTACTATAACCCCTCTTGCTTTGTCTTTCTTTATCTTTGCCAGGACCCGGGGTATAATGCTGAAAGGTGGAAAACAATAAACAGTCTCATTTCCCCAATACATGCTAAATGCATCAATAGCACATGCTCCTGGGTCAGGCAAGAAAGACACATATCTGGAAAACTGAAAATTTAATCTAGAGGCAAACAAGTCAATGACAGGTTTTATATCAAGAATATTCATAGCCTCAGAAAGTAGCATTGAATCCAGTTTCCATTCTGTGTCAATGTGGATCTGTCTAGACAGACTGTCAGCTTCAACATTCTCAACACCAGGAATGTGAGCAGCACTGAGCCATATGTTTCTGCTTTCACACCAATGCCAGATTTTCTGAGATACATCATTCAGATGTTTAGATCTGTTCGAACCCATGTTGTTAATACAACCAACAGTGCTTGTGTTATCAGTCATAATTCTTATGTGAACATTACGTTGGTCATGCAACAAAGACTTGAGACCAAAAAAGACAGCTAATAGCTCCAAAGCATTTATGTGTCCTTCTTTGTCTTTCTCACTCCACATGCCTTGTGTTTGTGATTTGGTATCAACAACCCAAGCACCCCATCCTGTACGTGAACTGTCTGTCTTCATAGTAATGGTGGGTTCTGATCTCTGAATGGGAGCCTTTTGCTTGTCTATGTTATTAATCCACCATTCTAGCTCTGTCTTCCCTTCAGCTGATAACACAGCAGGCTTTTCCCAGTTCCCCTTGCTTAGTTTAAGTGCGGAACACTTATCTTGTTCAAGTGCTCTGTAGTACAAAGGACCCAATGGCACAGCAAGAAAACAAGAAACCATTAGTCCAATACAAGATGCCAGAGATCTTACAGTTGTACTTTCCTGACTGAATAATAGAATGCATGCACACAGCAGTTTTTGTTTCCGTTCATCTGTCAGTGTGACTGTCATGTCTGTTGAGTTTATTTTGAAACCCAGGTAGGTGATTTCTTGCACAGGCATGAACTGTGATTTCTTTTCATGTACATAGAAACCTAGGGAGTCTAATAATTGTATCGTGTCTACCACACACTGTACAACTTCTGTTTCAGTCTCTCCCACAATCAAACTGTCATCAATGAATGAAGTGATCAGGTGACCCATATCATGTAAGCGTGCTAGGACAGGTTTCATGAGTTTTGTGAATTTTCTGGGAATCGGACTGAGTCCCATAGCAGCTGCCTGAAAACAGTACAGTTTTTCTCTCCATCTGAATTTCAGATATTTCCGAAAAGTCTCCTCTACTGCTATGACGTAATACGCATCTCTCAGATCAATTGATGCGAAAAAGCAATTTTGTGTAACTAGATCCAAAGCTGTATATATTGTTTCCATCTTAAATTTCTTATATTCCACATTTTTGTTCAGAGCTTTCAGATTTAAAATCATTCTAAATGATCCGTCTTTTTTCTCCCTAACAAAGATAGGTGAGACAACTTGTCCTGATTCAGGTAAAGACTCTTTTATCACACCTTTTTTCAACAAGTTTCTTATTTCAGAGTCAACAGCATAGTTTTCACGCTTGCTAAACAACCTTTGCGAACTTTGCTTTATGTCTACTGGGCAATCATCAAAGGTGATTTTAATTCCTTCAACTGTTTCAAGTACATCAGGGTCAGAAGTTAGTTCATTCCAGTGCGACAGCTTTTCCTTTAAGCTTCCTGCTTTAAAGTTATCATGCTTCATTTCAAGATAAGCACACAAAGAAGGCAAGCAAAGTTCAAACTCACTAACCTTGTTTCCAGAAGGGAGGGGCGGTTCTGTCAAAGATCGAGTTACTGCCGGTGGCTGTTTTTCTGACCCTTCTTCCAAAACACTTTGTTTGCTTGACCGAAGGAACTCCCCCCCTGCCCCTGCCTCCACGGCTTCCGGCCTAAAAAAGAGCTACTGTTGTTATGCTGCCACGTGCTCCTCTTTTGCTGACCACGCATGTTCTGACCGAGTTTCTGGGACTCTTGCACTTCTTTTAGACATTTGTGAAAATCAGAGCCATACAGTAGATCTGGGGTCATGGCAACCTGCGGTGCACATATGCCAGAGAGTTCACGGGGTAGGCAGGGTCGGTGCATGTCTCTCCGTTTCTGGGACAGGTCATGGTTGGCGTGACCTGTGAGGGCAAGGGCATCTGAAAGTTGAGCTATGCATCCGGTCAGTTCACTGCGTACTGTAGTGGCATCCTGCCCTGAGATGGTATCTCTTACCCTCAAAAGTCGGTCGGTGCAGAGGGTTATGGCTATGGCAGCTTTTGACAGTGTTTTCTGTGTATTTGCCATCCGAATGTCTGTCTTTCTAGTGAAGGGCTTGAGGACAGAAAAAACTTCCTGGTTTGTTCGGGGAACGCCCAGGTATGCGCAGTTTTCGGGAATCGGGTACTTTGTCAGTTTTTCCCTCAGCTTTCTGTCTGGAAGTTTTGATCCAAATCTGGATTCAAGCAGCTTTGCCAATTTTCCTGAGACCGGTGGTCCTTTTTCTTCATTATCGTCAAAAGATGATGCCATTTCAGCAAAAATATCGTCATCCTCCTCCTCTGTAGCATCTGCTATCAGCTCTTTTTCCAGTTCCTCTGCCTTATCAGAAACACTGTCGGTGACAAATTCTGAATCACTACCTGCCTTCTTCCTTTTCCCTTCATTCTCAGCGAGGGGTTTATCAGCGTCAGCGCTAATTTTCCTCTTCTTGGTGTGCGGTGCACTTCTTTCAAAATTGTCCATTCTTTTGGAAAGGTTCTGAATGATTGAAAAAATGTCTCGGAGAGATGGCTCCCTTTCCACCAAGGGTTCAGCAGAGGTGCCAGCTTGTGGTTCTTCATAGGATTCTGACTCCATAACCGAATCCTGGTCACTGGTGTAGTCCACAGAATGGGTCTCCATTTTTTTATTTTATTTTATTTTATTTTATTTTATTATTTTTTTTTTCCCAGAAACTTTTCCACAAAAAATAGATTTCACAAGCACTACAAAAAACAACAACAACCCCAAGTTATACACAAAATAAAACACACCAAGAAAAGCAAGGTCTAGAAACTATTATAGCTAGTGCTGAGATTCCTGATAGTGATGGGCGTTGCCGACACAGCGAGAGGCGATATGATAAACGTCTGGACAGTAGCTCGGCTAGGCACGAACTGACAGTAGGGGCTGCGCGCGGTTCTCATGTGCATATAGTGGAGGGATGCAGGAAATGAGCAAGAATTGAAGTGTGCAAACTTATTAGTATAGTATTATAATCTGACATTTGTAAATGACTAATCAAATTCTCCTGGCTAACCTTTAATCAAATATTTCTTTATCTACTCGTAGGTATTACACCATTCAACTCTGTAAAAAAAAAATCGTGTGGGGGCAACTCTCAAATATCCAAGGCTGCGATCTGTTGGATAGCACAGTGTAACAGAACAGTGTTGCTTTGCTGTACATAAGATGCATTTAAACAAAACAAAATGAGTGTATTCAAATACAACAAGGATACAGAAGATGCAACAAATCACACTAGCGTCCTAAAACACAACAGGTAGCTGCCAGTACTGTTATTGCTGTGAATAAAACGGAATTTTGAAGTGAAAGTTTGTCATCCCTTCTGTGAATATTCAAACTCTCCAATGAAAAATGACTGTGCCATCACTGAATTTGAATCTCAATGCATTTTTTAACATCAGAAATAGCATTACTTTCCTCTCTGTTGTGGGATAACAGAGTGTGATGTATCCTGTACAGGCCTGTTGAATGATTCTACTCTGTAAATATTCTCTGCAGGTATAATTTGCTCTAGCACATCTCCAGGCAAATGACCATTGTCAGAGCTACAGACATCACCATTACAAAACAAAAGTCGGGCTTAGCTAGTCTTCTCAACAATAGAAGAAGCATGAATGTCAGCGCATTTTATCACAAACTGAATGCTTATTTCAGAGCACACAGTAGACACCATTCAGACCCTAGTCATGGGATAGGTAGGCTACATCATGGGGCGGGGCTGTGCACAGGAGGCATGACTATGACTGGGGCTGCCATACACTTTTTTTTTGATTAGACACAGGTAGGTGTCTGTCTTGCCTCACTAAAACAAGAAGATAAAATACTTGGACACTATTCATCTTAAATACATCTCAATGCAAAGGCTGTCTATGGCAGAACGAGAAGGAACGCTCGTGTAATATCTAAATCAGCTTGGTAACAGTAGCTACAACTACCTTTCTTTACAGCGTGTACTTGCAATCAGATTGGTGAAAAATGATAGAGACAAGCAAAGCAACCTGGTTCAACTGTACCAAGGAAAAAAATTACAAAAAACGATACTTTCATATCATGGCAAAATAAGATACAAGATTGTTTGGTTCAGTTGGTAGAGTCCTACTAGAGAAATCGGCCTGATCTACAAACTAGCATCCTTGGTTAAGTTTGACCCATAATCCACGCTGGATTTTTTTTATGCTACTCTTTCAGTGCCAGACAACCAGCAGGGACCTCCAGAAGAAAAAAAATAGAGCAAAGCTGTGAGGATGGCATCCCACAAAACCCACAACACTCTTGATTACCTCATGGGGTTCGCTCACCCTGGAACCATCCTTGTCTCAGCAAGTAATTATTTTCAAAGAAATTAAAGAAGTATAACAGTTCTTGTGTAAAAAAAAAAGAGTTGCAAACCAACAAGCCAGCTCTAGGAGTCTTAAATGCCACATCCTTATACTGTGGAGCTAGAAGCATATTATGTTAGGCAACAAGAGGACAGATTCTCTCTAACAGGTTTTGTCCCTGTGACAAAGCACACAAGACTCAAACCTCCACAGTCTTGCTGCATAAATATTACCAACTTTCTTTCACTGCAACAACTTCACCCTAGAAAATAGCAGAAAAAATATCAAGTCAAATGAAGTAAGCTAAGGTAACTAGTACTAAAAAAAAAACAGCAGTAGCAGTAGCAGCAGAAAGGACAAGGAAGAAAACACTCACCTTCCATGATGTGTGACCTTGTGCCGCAGCTGTGGTCACAAAGAAAGCGACACAAGCTGCCAACTGCAGGAACGGTGAGAGGCCTCCCTTCTTATAGGGGCCATCTTGCTGAGGGCAGGCGTGAAGGGCAGGCGTGAAGGCAGGCGTGAAGGACAGGTGTGAGGGACAGGCTGTGACTGGCTCAGGATTACTCCTCCTGCACAGGTCACCCTCCCCCCCCCAAACCCTCCCCCTCCTTCCCCCACCCTCTGCCTCTCCCCCACCCTCCCCCACCAACCCCTCCCTTCCTCCTTCCTCCCCACCCCTTCCTCCCCACCCTCCCCTTCCCCACCCCTTCCTCCCCACCCTCTCCCTCCCTCCCCCTCCCACCCCCTCCCTCCCTCCCCCACCCCTCTTTATAGTGACCTTTGAAGGGGAGGTAATATTGCCTTAAAAAATCTTTTATCAGGCACGTGCAATGTGTCAAAAATTCGAAATACACTTGAGCATCTTTCATATGCAGTATAACTTCACTTTTCCTCTTCATTGAAAATTTAAATGCCATAAAATTTCAAACAAACCATTAAAATTTTACACTCATTTCTCAGTAATCATTAACAGCTTGTTGAAATTGGACCTGTGAAATTCAGAATACCTCCGGGATCAATACTAGGACCACTTCTTTTCTCTATCTCTAATAATAACCTACCTCTGCATATTCATTTTTTGTGTGAAATGTTTGTTGATGTTGCATCCATTCAATGTAACAGCAGTGATTAACAAACACCATCTTGTGAGTGATATGCAGGCAGATATTGATAAACTTTTATATAGACAGAACTCAATCATGTCTCAAAATGTATGTTTATAACTACTTGGCAAAAAAGACAGATATTGTGACATCCACTGGCACCACCACAAAATGAGTTCATCACATACTGACCAACAAACAGCATTGAAATCTCAAAACATTTTTTTCAAGTGTATCAAATTCTTTAAAATACACAAAGTACACATGTGAATGACAATAAAATAATTTTCAAGAAATGCCTGCACGTCTTATGATTTTGAGAGACAGGAGAACTTTTCAAGATTTACATTTCATAAGCCTTCAAAAACTATAACTGGACAAGGGTTGAAAAAAATGCTGAGGATTAAAATCATGTCTAAATGTATAAAGTGGCAACATTCCATGATAAAATAAAACTGATCCCCTAAAACAGACATACTGCAGTTTGAACACATTCTTTATTCTTGTGGTATGTTTTGGAAATGTCCAACCTCAATTGGAACCTTGTGACAACTACAACGAAATTTTATGAAAGTATAAACATATATATCTGGAAGACAAGTTATATATTTTTCATTACCATAATCGATCCTACAGTTTCTATAATGATATGTGAACTTGTAGAATGAATACTTGAACAAAACTGTCCCTCCCACAAACAGTCAAATCTGCTTTGTACTAAGATATTTTTGATCATATTTAGCCATGTTGATTGAATCAAAGATTTTTCATATAAATCTTTCATCATGTGGTAAACACTTGATGGCAGCTTTTCATACTGGAAGTCGAGCAGCTGCATCTAGAAACATACCATTTGAACAGACACTAAACTAGACAAGGGATATCTGGCCCACTTACGAAAACTATATTTTAAAAACTTTAAGGAAACTTATCAAACTATTGCTATATTTTCATATCCCCAAATTTCACATCCATACAACAAAACAGGTACAATGATTTTATCGAATAAATGAAGTGTCACATGTGTGCGTAGTTCTATTTGCTGAGCAGTCTTTATCGAAGAAACATTACTGTGATAGTTTATCATAAGCATTTTTGTGCATTAGATTTCCATATGTCCATAATCTCACATCAATACAACAAAACAGGTAAAACAATTTTATCAATACATCAAGGGTCACATGTGCACATAGTTCTTTTTGCCATGCAGTCCTTATCAAATAAGCATTACTTAAGTAGCTTCATCATAAGCATTTTTCTTGCATTTTGCAAAACTACCACTCCTACTTAAGTTGATTCCTAAATATTTGAAACTGTTACAAACTTGCAGTGCTTTTCCTCCACACATAAACGTATTTATTACGAGCTATATTGTGGCCAAATATCCTGATTTTTGTTTTCACTAGATTGACAAATTTCCATTGAGAACAGTAAGTATCCAAATTGTGTAAAGCATCTTGTAACGCATTTTTGTAGTGGAGAATAAAATGGTATTATCAGCATAAATTAAAAGTGGAACAGAGCTGGTTAACATTTTGCCATGAGATGAAAGTTGAATATGCAGTGTTAATCAATTTGTGATCAATATAATATTGTTCCAAATCATTGAGAAAGTGTGTGTGTGCTACTTGATGTCAATATTACTTCCCCTTCACAGGATGTATATCATTTTAAAGAGTTGCATCCCTTTAAATTGTTTGAAATTGCTTTGTAGTCCAGATCCAACCTTTGATGTGATGTGATGGAAATGAAGCAGGAGGGGAGGGAAGGGGCGGGGCGGGAAAAAATATTGGGTGGCACTGGCATTTTACTGGGTATTTTTTTAGGGACGTTTTCTACCGTTTATACTTTATCACAAGAATTAGTTCATGACT
>JASPKP010005109.1:10000-12500 GCA_030674155.1 Stramonita haemastoma | reverse complement strand
TATTATCATTATTATGTATTCTTTTATATCGATGATAATGGAATAAGCACTCTTGTGCTTTTTTGTTGTTTTTTATTATTATTATCATTATTTATTCTTTTATATTGAGGATAATGGAATAAGCACTCATGTGCTTTTTTTCATCCGGTCCCCGTGTGTATGCAGTTTTTTGTAAATCATGTCATCTGTTCCCACTGGCACATGATGGCCTACTCTTACGAAAAGTGGAACAGGATTTAACGTGTGCGCAAGATGTTCTGCGTGCGTTCGCCCCTTACTCTGGCCAGGTAGAGAGGAACACTTTTTAAATAATAATAATAATAATAATAATAATACATAGCCGCCGCTGTAGTCTAGTGGTTATGGCGTTGGACTCGTAATCTAAAGGTTGCGGGTTCGATCCCAGCTTTCGGCTATGGCGTTGTGCCCTTGGAAAAGGCACTTTACGGCTATTTTCTCACCCCACCCAGGTGTAAAAGGGGTACCAACCTTGTGTTGGGGGTTAACCCTGCGATAGACAGGCGTCCTATCCAGGGGGGGAGTCTATGACTCTCAGTCGCTTAACGCCACAGAAACCGGGATAAGCACCGGCCTGATGAGCCTTAGGCTGGGGACAGACTTTTAACATTTTAACTTTAGCATTCCATCTTTAGGACTGGGTGTGTGGTTTTTTTTGTCAATGGTAGGTTATCTTCTTTCAGATTCGCCAACTTGCCAGAGAGATGCCTCGGAAGACGTTTGAGGGAGTGCGGGTGTCTTCCGTGGACAACTACCAAGGCGAAGAGAACGACATCGTGCTGTTATCGCTGGTGCGGAGCAATAACGACAACGATATCGGCTTCCTCAAGTTCGACAACCGAGTCTGCGTGGCTTTGTCCCGAGCTAAGGTATGTCTGAAATTTGTTGGTTTGTTTGTTTGTTTGTTTTTTTTTTTATTTTTAGGAAGGAAGGTGGCAGGATGGTTAAGACGTTCACCTGCGCCAATATGTAAACTGCGAGTTTCTGGGTTCGTACCCAGCTTCTCACCCTTTCTTCCCAGTTTGACAAAAAAATCTAATTGAATGTCAAAGTCATTCAGATGAGACTGTAAACCGAGGCCCCGTGTGCAAACGCACGCAGAACATCTGCGTTCGCACACAGGGCTTTGGTTTATAGTCTCATCCGAATGACTTGTATGAGCTGTCAATGGGTACCTGCCCTCTTCAGGGTCAGGGAAGGTAAAGCAGCGAGGGAAAGGAGATGGGCGCTGCCCTCAACATGCTGGCCCCTTAGAGAACCTGAGGTCTCTGATGCCTCGCTCCCCTACGGCCGCTTAGGTTCTGGGACACCTTTACCTTTACTTTATGATATGGGCATTGGCAGGTCTGCACTGGAAGTTGACCTGAGGGGGTCGTAAAAATCCTGGCCCTTGATTCCCCAGAGGTCGCTGCCAAGATTCGAACCCCCAACTTGATGGATGTACAGGAAGAGAGTGAAATGGTCTTGTCCTGTCAGCTACAGTTGCCCATCAGTGTGTGGTGTGCTTGCTGAGTGTGTTCGTGCCATGATATGTCTGTCTGTCTGTCTGTCTGTCTGTCTGTCTGTTAGTGTCTCTGTCTCTCTGTGTCTCTCTCTCTCTGTGTTACTCTCTCTCTCTCTCTCTCTCTCTCTCTCTCTCTCTCTCTCTCTCTCTCTCTCTCTCTCTCTCTCTCTCATATATATATATATATATATATGTATATGTATATGCATATATGCATATTCTCAATTATATATATATATATATATATATACCGTAAAATCCCTAGCATACGCCCACCTCCCCTGTGCACTGATTTAGGGCAAAATTGGGGGGTGGGCGTTTCCTAGGGATTGACCCCTTTGCACAAAGTAATTTTTGTGCTCAACCATGTAATTGAGTGAATACAAACCCCGAAAGCATGTAAGTTAGGTCGTGTGAGTAGAAGTGAAGGAAAATAGAAAAAAAAGGACTTTGAGGCAAAGAAGGCCAACGAGTTCCATAGCTTTCCGTTGTAGGTCCTTGTTTCGCAATACCCTGCCTTTAGATCTTTCATCTTCCAGATGATGCAGCACACCTTGGTCGACATGTTCAGATCTAACTGCTGGTCCTTTTGACAGTTTCGGTTTTTGTTTGTCTTTTCCGTACTGCTGTTCAAGTCTATCTCTGTTTTCACTCCATTCCCTGATCCTCTTCCTATCCACAGAAAATTCACGGGCACACTCCGAAACATTCCCACCTGCTTCGTTATCCAGATACTGGAGGGCTTCCAATTTGAAAGATAAAATGTAAGACTATCATTTCGGCATTTTGCAAAAATGGCACAGAGAGATTCAAGAACCAACTTCCAGTCATCAGGAAGCGTCGTCAAAGTACCGGTACATCACTGACAGACGAAAGACGTCAGTGGAACAAGCATGACGTAATTTTAATTCACCTTGTTGTGGATGGGTGGGAGTGAGGAGAGCGGACAAAGAATAAGAAAAAAGGAAAGAAACACGA
>JASPKP010005109.1:0-2500 GCA_030674155.1 Stramonita haemastoma | reverse complement strand
TGTGTATGCAGTTTTGTATATCTTGTCATCTGTTGCCTACCGGCACACAATGGCCTACCTACTCTTACGAAAAGCAGAACAGGATTTAACGTGTGTGCGCAAGACGTTCTGCGTGCGTTCGATGGCACACCGGGGCCTTGGTTTAAAGTCTCATCCGAAGGACTTTTGGGGAGAGTGGAGTCAGCACTGGTGTACTGGCTTTGATTTTGTTTTTACAAATATAGCGCTATATATAATTCCATGTATTATTATTATTATTACAAGGACCCAGCACTGTGTTTTGTAAAAATAAATAAATAAATAAACAAACAAACACAACAAAAAAAAGCCACTGCGGTTTTTGTTCTTGGCTTGCAGACAGGAGCCGCCGCTGTAGTCTAGTGGTTAGGGCGTTGGACTCGTAATCTAAAGGTTACAGGTTCGAATCCCAGCTTTCGGCTATGGCGTTGTGCCCATGGAAAAGGCACTTTACGGCTATTTTCTCACCCCACCCAGGTGTGAAAAGGGGTACCAACCTTGTGTTGGGGGTTAACCCTGCGATAGACTGGCGTCTCTATCCAGGGAGGGAGTCTATGACTCTCAAGTCGCTTAAAACGCCACAGAAACTGGGATAAGCACCGGCCTGATGAGCCTTAGGCATGGGACAGACTTTAACTTTAACTTAAATAAATGAAAAACAAAACAAACAAACAAAAAAGCACCGTGTTTTTGTTGTTGTTGTTTTTTTTATAAATACGTGTTTTGTAATATAAAAAAAAACATAATAAATAAATAAAACAAAAAACAAAAAAAAAATCAATGAAAAAAAAAAAAAAAAGCACTGTGTTAAAAAAAAATTCTTTTGTTTGTTTAAATTCAAAAAACAAAAAAAACAAAAATTTTCAAAAAAGCCATTGTGGTTTTTTGGTTTTTGGCTTGCCTGCAGTCAGGAGCTGGTCTGCGGTCACACATGCAGCGGGACATGTGGTCAGTGCCGCAGAGGTCGTCTGCATGTGCAGTGCGCCCAGAGGTGCCGCAAGATCCTGGTGTGCGGGCACAACTGCCAGGCGTCTTGGCTGCCAGTGCCCGCCGTGCCCCAACCCCTGCCAAAACAGGTACAGTCACAGGGCACAGTGTGTGTGTGTGTGTGTGTGTGTGTGTGTGTGTGTGTGTGTGTGTGTGTGTGTGTGTGTGTGTGTGAACAACAAAACATATTTATTGCTATATGAGCCCAGAAAGCTTGTAGATACAAGTAAACAAGTCTCTGTGTGTGTGTGTGTGTGTGTGTGTGTGTGTTAAGCAGCATCAAGGGTGGTTACCAGTTGGATGGGTGACCGTTTTTTTTTGTTGTTGTTTTTTTTATTTCATATTTATTTTATACCACTTTCTGTCACAGCAGATTTCTCTGTGTGAAATTCAGGCTGCTCCTCCTCTTCTCTCCCCAGGGAGAGAGAGCACATCACCACAAGTGCAGCGCCTACCCATTATTTTTTTTTTCCCCTCAGGGATGGTGTCTAAACACGACACCTGTGTACATGCTGGTTTTTTATCATTTTGTCATCCGCTCCTACCTGCACATGATGGCCTGCTCTTCTGAAAGGCAGAACAGGGTTTTAACATGTGCGCAAGATGTTCTGCATGCGTTCGCACACAGGGCCTTGGTTTATAGTATCATCTGAATGACCTTGATATTCAGTTTGATTTTTTTGTCAGACTGGGAAGAAAGGGCGAGGCTGGGTATGAACCCAGAAACTCACGGTTTACTTGTTGGCAAGTGAATGTCTTAACCATCCTGCCACCTTCCCTCCTAACGTTTTGCATGCCTTGGCTCCAGTACAGTCCCCCCAGTTCACCCAGCTGTAAATGGGTATATGCCCTCTTTAGGGTCAGGGAAGGTAAAGCAGCGAGGGAGAGGAGAGGAGATGGGCGCCGCCCTCAATATGCTGGCCCCTAGAGAAGCTGAGGTCTCTGATGCCTCGCTCCCTTATGCACCACCTAGGTTATGGGACACCTTTACCTTTACCTTGCCGCCGCCAATAACCTAGTGGTTAGGGCGTTGGACCTCGTAATCTAAAGGTTGCGGGTTCGATCCCAGCTTTCGGCTATGGCGTTGTGCCCTTGGAAAAGGCACTTTACGCTATTTTTCCACCCCACCCAGGTGTGAAAAGGGGTACCAAACCTTGTGTTGGGGGGGTTAACCCTGCGATAGACTGGCGTCCTATCCAGGGGGGAATCTATGACTCTCAGTCACTTAACGCCACAGAAACCGGGATAAGCACCGCCTGATGAGCCTTAGGCTGGGACAGACTTTAACTTTACCTTTACCTTACCTTTTTTATTTACCCAGGTGCAACCACACTCGCTGCGTCAGCAAATGCGGAGACGAATCGTGCCCTGCATGAATTGCGCTGCGACTGGCAGTTTCAAGCACCCAGTGCACGCAGTACTTGCGAGAGCTGTGCGACCGGGAGAGATGCAATCAGCCCTGCCCCCTGAAAATGGACAAGTGCAACACCCCCTG
>JASPKP010005108.1:0-16451 GCA_030674155.1 Stramonita haemastoma | reverse complement strand
CCAATTTCCCTTTAAAAACCATTTTCCCTTTTCCCCCAATACCCCCATAAAAACCATTTTCCTATTACCCCAAATTTTCCCCCCTTAAAACTATTTTCCCAATTTTCCCCCAAAAAAACCTTTTTTCCCCAATTTCCCCCTTAAAAAACCCATTTCCCCCAAATTTCCCCTTACAAACCATTTTCCCAATTTCCTCTTAAAAACTTTTTTTCCCCCTTTTTCCCCAATACCCCCAAAAAAAACCTTTTTCCCCATTTTCCCAATTTCCCCTTTAAAACTATTTTCCCAAATTCCCCTTAAAATCCTTTTCAATTTCCCCTTTAAAACCATTTCCCAATTTCCCCTTAACAAAATCACTTCCAAATTTCCTTTTTAAAACTTTTTTTTCCTTTTTCCCCTTTTAAAAAACCTTTTCCCCAATTTCCCCTTAAAAACCATTTTTCCAAAAATCCCCCTTTTTTTCCTTTTCCCAAATTTCCCCCCTTAAAAACCATTTTCCCAATTTCCCCTTTAAAAACCCTTTTCCCCCAAATTTTTCCCCTTAAAAACCATTTTCCAAAATACCCTTTTTTTCCATAAAACCCAATTTCCCCTTTTAAAAACCTTTTTTCCAATTTCCCCTTAAAAAACCATTTTTCCAAATTCCCCCCTTTCCCCCCTTAAAAAAACCATTTTTCAATTCCCCTTTCAAACCATTTTCCCAATTTCCCCTTAAAAAACCTTTTCCCAATTTCCCCTTAAAAATATTTTTCCAATTTCCCCTTAAAAACCATTTCCCCTTTTAAACCCTTTCCCCAATTTCCCCTTTAAAACCATTTTCCCTTAAAAAAACTTTTCCCCCATTTTTTCCTTAAAACGATTTTCCCATTTCCCCTTAGAAACCTTTTTCCCCAATTTCCCCTTTAAAACCATTTCCCCCAATTTCCCCTTTTAAAACCTTTTCCCCAATTTTCCCTTAAAACCTTTTCCCCCCAATTTTCCCCTTAAACCTTTTTCCCAAATTCCCCTTAGAAACCTTTTTCCCCCTTTTCCCCCCTTTAAACTTTTTTCCCAATTTTTCCCCTTAAAACCCATTTCCCAATTTCCCCAAAACCCATTTCCCCAATTTCCCCTTAAAACCATTTTCCCAATTTCCCCTTTTAAACTTTTTTCAATTCCCCTTAAAAAACCTTTTTTTCCCAAATTTTCCCCCTTTTAAACCCCTTTTCCCCCTTTTCCCCCCTTTTTAAACATTTTAAATTTTCCCCTTAAAAAAATTTTCCCTTTTCCCCCTTAGAACCTTTTCCCCCCAATTTCCCCTTAACTTTTTTCCCAATTTCCCTTAAATTTTTTTCCCAATTTCCCCCCCCTTAAACATTTTCCTTTTTCCCCTTAGGAAATTTCCTTTTTCCCCTTAAAACCTTTTTCCCCCAATTTCCCCCCCCCCCTTTTAAACCATTTTCCCCAATTTTCCCCTTTAAAACATTTTCCCCAATTTTCCCCTTTAAATCTTTTTTCCCTTTTTCCCCCTTAGAAACCTTTTTTCCCAATTTCCCCTTGGGAAACCATTTCCCAATTTCCCCTTTTTTTCCCATTTCCCCTTAAAAACCTTTTTCCCCCTTTTTCCCCCTTTAAACTTTTTCCCAATTTTCCCCTTTTAAAAACCATTTTCCCCCCAATTTCCCTTAGAAACCTTTTTTCCCCCAATTTCCCCTTAAACCATTTTCCCAAATTTTCCCCCTTTAAAACCCATTTTCCCCCCAATTTTCCCCCCTTAAATCTTTTCCCCAATTTTCCCCTTTAAAAACCCTTTTTTTCCCAATTTTTCCCCTTTAATCATTTTCCCAAATTTTCCCCCCCAAACCCCCCCCCCCCCCCCCCCCCCCCCCCCCCCCCCCCCCCCCCCCCCCCCCCCCCCCCCCCCTTTTTCCCCCCTTCCCTTAAAACCCCTTTTTTTAAATTTCCCCTTAGAAACCATTTTCCCCAAATTTCCCCCCTTTAAAAAAATTTTCCCCCAATTTTTCCCCTTAGAAACCTTTTTTTTAAATTTTTCCCCTTTAAAAATTTCATTTTCCCAATTTCCCCTTGGGAAACCTTTTTCCCCAAAATTCCCCCTTTTAAAACCTTTTCCCCAAATTTTCCCCCTTTTAAAAATCTTTTTCCCCAATTTCCCCCCTTAAAAAACCCTTTTTTTCCAATTTGCCCTTAGGAACTTTTTTCCAATTTTCCCCCTTTAGGAACCTTTTTCCCCAAATTTTTCCCCCTTGGAAAACCCAAATTTCCCCCCCAAATTTTCCCCTTTTAAAAACCTTTTTCCCAATTTCCCCTTTAAATCATTTTCCAATTCCCCTTAGAAACCTTTTTTTCCCAATTTCCCCTTTAGAAACCATTTTCCCCAATTTCCTTTTCCCCATTTTCCCCTTTAGAAACCTTTTTCCCCAATTTTCCCCCTTTAAACCATTTTCCCCAATTTTCCCCCTTTAAAAAATCTTTTTCCCAAATTTTCCCCTTAAAAACCCTTTTTTTTCCCAAATTTTCCCCCTTTTTAAAACCCTTTTTCCCCAAATTTTTCCCCCTTAAAAACCCAAATTTTCCCCAAATTTTCCCCTTTTTAAATCTTTTTTCCCAATTTTCCCCCCTTAAAAAACCCTTTTTTTAAATTTTCCCCCCTTTAAAATCTTTTCCCCCAATTTTTCCCCTTTGGAACTATTTTTCCCAATTTCCCCCTTAAAACCATTTTCCCCAATTTCCCCTTTAAATCTTTTTCCCCCAATTTCCCCCTTAAAAACCCCATTTTTCCCCTTTTTCCCCTTTTAGAAAACCTTTTTTCCCAAATTTTCCCCCTTTTTAAAAATTCATTTTTTCCCTTTTTCCCCCTTAGAAACCTTTTTTTCAATTTCCCCTTTAAATCTTTTTCCCAAAATTTTCCCCCTTGGGAATTTTTTTTCCCAATTTCCCCTTTGAAACCCAAATTTTCCCCTTTTTCCCCCTTTAAAAATCTTTTTCCCCAAAATTTTCCCCCTTAAAAAAAACCTTTTTCCCCCAATTTCCCCTTAGAAACCATTTTTCCAATTTCTTTTTTCCCCAATTTTCCCCCTTTTAAAACCCCTTTTTCCCCCAATTTTTTCCCCTTTAAACCTTTTTTCCCTTAATTTTCCCCCTTTAAATTTTTTCCCTTTTTTCCCCTTAGCCCCCTTTTTCCCAAATTTTCCCCTTTTAGAAACCATTTTCCCCAATTTTCCCTTTTTTTAAAACCATTTTTCCCAATTTTCCCCCTTTAAACCCTTTTCCCCCAATTTCCCCTTAGAAACCTTTTTTCCCCAATTTCCCCCTTAGAAACCTTTTTCCCAATTTCTTTTTCCCCAAAATTTCCCCTTTTAAAACCCCTTTTCCCAATTTCCATTTTAATCCATTTTCCCCAATTTTCCCTTTTTAAAAATCTTTTTTTCCCCAAATTTCCCCCTTAAAAAACCTTTTTTCCCAATTTCCCCTTAAAAACCTTTTTCCCCAAATTTTCCCCCTTTAAAACCCCATTTTCCCCAATTTTCCCCCCCTTTAAAATTTATTCCCCCAAAATTTCCCCCCTTAAAAAACCCATTTCCCAATTTCCCCTTAAAAAACCTTTTTCCCAAAAACCCCCCCCTTTTAAAAACCTTTTCCCCCAATTTTCCCCCTTAAAAACCCATTTCCCCAAATTTTCCCCTTTTTAAATCATTTTCCCAAATTTTCCCCTTAGAAACCTTTTCCCCAAATTTTTCCACAAAAAAACCCTTTTTCCCCAAATTTCCCCCTTTAGAAACCTTTTTTCCCCAAATTTTCCCCCTTTTAAAACCCCCTTTTAAAATTTCCCCTTTTCCCCCTTTAAATCTTTTTCCCCCAATTTCCCCTTGGGAACCTTTTTCCCCAAATTCCCCCCTTTAGGAACCTTTTTCCCCAAAAATTTCCCCCCTTTAAATCATTTCCCCCAAATTTTCCCCCTTAAAACCTTTTTTCCAATTTTCCCCCCTTTGGGGAACCCTTTTTCCCAATTTCCCTTAAAAACCATTTTTTCTTTTCCCCTTTGGGAACCTTTTTCCCCCAATTTCCCCCCGGGGGAAACCTTTTTCCCCAAATTTTTCCCCTTTTAAAATTTTTTTCCCCCAATTTTCCCCTTTAAAAACCTTTTTCCCCGAATTTCCCTCTTAAAATCTTTCCCCCAATTTTTCCCCCTTTAAACCATTTTCCCCAAAATTTCCCCTTGGGAAACCCTTTTTCCCCAAATTTTCCCCCTTTTTAAATATTTTCCCCAAATTTTCCCCCCCGGGAACCATTTCCCCTTTTTCCCCCTTTAAAAATTTTCCCCAAATTTCCCCCTTAAAAACCTTTTTTTCCCCAATTTCCATTTAAAAATCATTTTAAAAATTTTCCCCCTTTAAAACCCCTTTCCCCCAAATTTTTCCCCTTCGGAACCTTTTTCCCCAAACCCCCTTGGAAATTTTTCCCATTTTCCCCCTTTTTAAACCATTTTCCCCAAATTTTCCCCTTGGGAAACCATTTTCAAAATTTTCCCCCTTAGGAACCATTTTCCAAATTTCCCCTTTAAAAAAAAAAATTTTTTTTCCCAATTTTCCCCTTAAAAACCCAAATTTTTTCCCAAATTTCCCCTTTTGGAAACCATTTTCCCGTTTTTCCCCTTTTAAAAACCTTTTTTTAAAATTTCCCCCTTAGGCCCATTTTCCCAATTTCCACTTAAAAAATTTTTCCAATTTCCCCTTAGAAACAATTTTTCCCCAAATTTCCCCCTTTTGGGAAACCCCATTTTCCCAATTTCCCCTTGGGAAACCCTTTTTCCCAAATTTTCCCCCTTTTTAAATCTTTTTCCCCATTCCCCTTAAAAACCCTTTTTTTAAATTTTCCCCCTTTTAAAATTTCATTTCCCCCTTTTTCCCCTTAAAAACCAAATTTTTTCCAATTTTCCCCTTTTTTGGAATTTTTTTTCCCAAAATTTCCCCTTAAAAACCCCATTTTTTTTTTTTCCCCTTGGGAACCATTTTCCCAATTTTTCCCCTTTTAAATTTTTTTTTCCCAAATTTTCCCCCTTAAAAACCCTTTTTCCCAATTTTCCCCCTTTAAATCTTTTTCCCCAAAATTCCCCCTTAAAACCTTTTCCCAATTTTTCCCCTTAGGAACCTTTTTCCCAATTTCCCCTTAGGAACCTTTTTCCCTTTATTTCCCCTAAAAACCCTTTTTTCCCCAATTTTTCCCCTTTTAAATCATTTTCCCCAATTTTTCCCCCCTAGAAACCATTTTTCCCAAATTTTGGGCCCTTAGGAATTTTTTCCCAATTTTTCCCCTTGGGAACCATTTTCCCAAAATTTCCCCCTTTGGAAAAACCTTTTTTTTTTTTTTTTTTTTTTTTTTCCCAAATTTTCCCCCCTTTTAAAACCCTTTTTCCCCCCAATTTCCCCTTTTTTAAATCTTTTTTCCCCCTATTTTCCCCTTAGAAACCTTTTTTCCCCCAAATTTTCCCCTTTTTTTAAAAAAACCATTTTCCCAATTTCATTTTTCCCAAATTTTCCCCCTTTTAAAAACCTTTTTCCCAAATTTTTCCCCTTTTAAAACCCATTTTCCCCCCAAAAAAATTTCCCCTTTTAAAATCATTTTCCCAAATTTCCCCTTAGAAACCATTTTCCCAAATTTCCCCCTTTAAAAAAACCTTTTTCCCCAAATTTTCCCCCTTTTAGAAACCTTTCCCCCAAATTTTCCCCCTTTTTAAATCATTTTCCCAATTCCCCCTTAAAAACCATTTTCCCCAAATTTTTCCCCTTAGAAACCATTTTTTCCCAATTTCCCCAAAAAATCTTTTTCCCCAAATTTTTCCCCTTTTGGAAAACCATTTTTTAAATTTTCCCCCTTTTTAAATTTTTTTTTCCCTTTTCCCCCTTAGGATCTATTTTTTCCAAAATTTCCCCTTAGAAACCTTTTTTTTACCAATTTCCCCCTTTAAATCTTTTCCCCCAATTTCCCCTTAAAAAACCCTTTTTTTCCAACCCCCCTTAGAAACCTTTTTCCCCAATTTCTTTTTCCCCCCAATTTCCCCCCCTTTTAAAACCCCATTTTCCCAAAATTTCCCCTTTAAACCTTTTTCCCCCTTTTCCCCCTTTTTAAAATTTTTTTCCCCAAATTTTTTCCCCTTAGAAAACCTTTTTCCCCAAATTTTTCCCCTTAAAACCATTTTCCAATTTCCCCCTTAAAAACCCTTTTTTCCCCAAATTTTTCCCCCTTTAAATAAATTTTCCCAACCCCCCCTTTAAAACCCAATTTTTCCCAAATTTTCCCCTTAAAATTTTTTTTCCCAATTTCCCCCTTTAAAATTCTTTTTCCCCTTTTTAACCCTTAAAAACCATTTTTTCAATTTCCCTTTTAAAATCATTTTCCCCAATTTTACCCCTTAGGAACTATTTTTCCAATTTTCCCCTTAAAAACCAAATTTTCCCAAATTTTCCCCCTTTTAAATCTTTTTCCCCAAATTTTCCCCTTAGAAATTTTTTTTCCCCCAATTTTCCCCCTTTTAAAAAAAACCTTTTTCCCCCAATTTCTTTTTCCCCAATTTCCCCTTAAACCTTTTTCCCCAAATTTCCCCTTTAAACCTTTTTCCCAAAATTTCCCCCTTTAAATCTTTTTCCCAAATTTTCCCCCCTTAAAAACCCTTTTTCCCCCAATTTTCCCCTTAGAAACCTTTTTCCCCCAATTTCTTTTTCCCCAAATTTCCCCCTTTTAAAACCTTTTTTCCCCAAAATTTCCCCCTTTTAAAAAACTTTTTCCCCAAATTTTCCCCCTTTAAATCTTTTTCCCCAAATTTTTCCCCTTTAAAATTTTTTCCCCAAATTTTCCCCCTTAAAAACCTTTTTCCCCAAATTTTCCCTTTTTTAAACCTTTTTCCCCTTTTTTCCCCCTTAGAAACCATTTTTCCCAATTTTCCCCCTTTAAAACCCTTTTTCCCCAAATTTTTCCCCTTAAAAAACCTTTTTCCCCAAATTTTTCCCCTTAAAACTATTTTCCCTTTTTTTCCCCTTAGAAAACCTTTTTTTTAAATTTTTCCCCCTTAGAAACCTTTTTTCCCAATTTTCCTTTTAAAAAAAACCCTTTTTCCCAAATTTTTCCCCTTAAAAACCCTTTTTCCCCAATTTTCCCCCTTTTAAAAATCTTTTTTTCCCAATTTCCCCTTAAAAACCATTTTCCAATTTCCCCTAAGAAACCTTTTTCCCCAAATTTTCCCCCTTTTTAAATCATTTTCCCCCTTTTCCCCCTTGGGAACCTTTTTCCCAAAAATTTCCCCCCTTTAAATCTTTTTTCCCAAATTTTCCCCCTTAGGAACCTTTTTCCCAAATTTTCCCCTTAGAAAAACCTTTTTCCCCAATTTTCCCCTTAAAAACCTTTTTCCCCATTTTTCCCAATTTTTCCCCCCTTTAAAAAACCCTTTTTCCCCTTTTTCCCCAAAATTCCCAAAAACCCTTTTTCCCCCTTTTAAAAATTTTCCCCTTAAAACTATTTTGGGAAATTTCCCCCCTTAAAAAACCCCTTTTTCCCATTTTCCCCTTAAAAACCTTTTTTCCCAAATTCCCCTTTTAAAAAACCCCGTTTTCCCCTTTTCCCCAATTCCCCATAAAAACCCATTTTCCTATTATCCCAATTTCCCCAATTAGAACTTTTTTCCCCAAATTTTCCCCCTTTTAAAAAAACCCATTTTCCCAATTTCCCCCTTAAAAACCTTTTTCCCCAAATTTTTTCCCCTTACAAACCTTTTTCCCCCAATTTCCTCTTAAAAACCTTTTTCCCTTTTCCCCCAATACCCCCATAAAAACCATTTTCCCTTTTCCCCCAAATTTTCCCCTTTTTAAAAACCCAAATTTTCCCAAATTTCCCTTTTTAAAAAAATCCATTTTCTTTTTCCCCCTTTAAAAAACCATTTAAAAATTTTCCCCCCTTAAACAAAATCCCCTTTCCCAAATTTTCCCTTTTTTTTAAAAACCCTTTTTTCCCAATTTCCCCCTTTAAAAAACCCTTTTTTCCCCAATTTTCCCCTTTAAAAAACCTTTTTTCCCAATTTTTTCCCAATTTTTTCCTTTTCCCCAAAATTTTTCCCCTTTAAAAAAATTCTTTTTCCCTTTTTCCCCCTTTAAAAAAACCTTTTTTCCCAATTTTCCCCCTTTAAAAACCTTTTTTCAATAATACCCCTTTTTCCAAAAAACCCAAATTTTTTTTTCCCCTTTAAAAAACCTTTTTCCCCTTTTTCCCCCCCTTTAAAACCCTTTTTTCCCAAATTTTTCCCTTTTTCCCCCCTTAAAAAACCCAAATTTTCAATTTCCCCTTTTCAAACTTTTTCCCAAAATTTCCCCCTTTCCCAAAACCAAATTTTCCCCAATTTTCCCCTTAAAAATTTTTTCCCAAATTTCCCCCTTTTTAAAACAATTTTCCCAATTTCCCCTTTTAAATCTTTTTCCCCAAAATTTTTCCCCTTTAAAAACCTTTTTCCCCCTTTTCCCCCCCTTAAAAAAATTTTCCCCCCAAATTTCTTTTTCCCAAATTTTCCCCCTTAAAAACCATTTTTCCAAATTTCCCCTTTTAAGAAACCTTTTTCCCCCCAAATTTCCCCCTTAAAACCATTTCCCCCAATTTTCCCCCTTTTAAAAACCCATTTTCCCCAAATTTTTCCCTTGGGAACCATTTTCCCCCAATTTTTCCCCTTTAAAAATTTTCCCCCTTTTTCCCCCTTTAAAAAAACCCTTTTTTTCCCCAATTTCCCCTTAAAACCCAAATTTTCCCCAATTTCCCCTTAGAAACCTTTTTTCCCAAATTTCCCCCCCTTTAAAAAATCTTTTCCCCCCAATTCCCCTTAGAAACCATTTTCCCCAAATTTTTCCCCCTTAAAAACCCTTTTTCCCCAAATTTTCCCCCTTTTAAAATTTCTTTTTCCCCAAATTTTCCCCCCCTTGGGAAAACCATTTTTTAAATTTTTCCCCTTTTTAAAATCATTTTCCCCCAATTTCCCCAAAAACTTTTTTTCCAAATTTCCCCCTTAGAAACCTTTTTCCCCAATTTTCCCCCCTTTTTAAAATCATTTTCCCTTTTTTTCCCCCCCTTTAAAAACCCTTTTTTCCCCCAATTTTCCCCCTTTTAAAAAACTTTTTCCCCAATTTCTTTTTTTCCAATTTCCCCTTTTTAAAAACCTTTTTCCCCCAATTTCCCCTTTTAAACCTTTTTCCAAATTTTCCCCCTTAAAACCTTTTTCCCCAAATTTTTCCCCTTTAAAATTTTTTTTTCCCCAAATTTTCCCCCCTTTAAAGGAAACCCTTTTTTCCCAAAATTTCCCCCCCTTAAACCCTTTTTCCAATTTCCCCTTAAAAGGAACTTTTTTCCAATTTTCCCCTTAGGAACCTTTTTCCCTTTTCCCCCTTTAAAAAACCTTTTTTTCCCAAATTTTCCCCCTTTTAAAACCTTTTTTCCCAATTTCCCCTTTAAACTTTTTCCCCCAAATTTCCCCCTTTAAAAACCCTTTTTCCCCCCAATTTCCCCTTAAAAACCCATTTCCCAATTTCCCCTTAGAAACCATTTTCCCCAATTTTCCCCTTTTTTAAATCTTTTCCCCCCAAATTTCCCCCTTAGAAAACCATTTTCCCTTTTTCCCCTTAAAAAAACCTTTTTCCCAAATTTTTCCCCTTTTTAAATCATTTTCCCAATTTTCCCCCTTAGAAACCTTTTTTTTAAAATTTTCCCCTTTTAAATCTTTTTCCCCAATTTCCCCTGGGGAACAAAATTTTTCCCAATTTTCCCCCCTTAAAAAACCTTTTTCCCCCAATTTTCCCCTTTAAAAATCTTTTCCCTTTTTTTCCCCCTTAGAAATCTTTTTCCCCAATTTCCCCTTAAAAAAACATTTTCCCAATTTTTTTTCCCCAAATTTTCCCCCTTTTAAACCATTTTCCCAATTTCCCCAAAAACCCTTTTTTCCCCAATTTTTCCCTTTAAATCTTTTTCCCCAATTTCCCCTTAAAAACCTTTTTTCCCAAAATTTCCCCCTTAAAAACCCTTTTTCCCCAAAATTTCTTTTTTTCCCAATTTCCCCTTTAAACCTTTTTCCCAAAATTTCCCCTTTAAACCTTTTTCCCCCAAATTTCCCCCTTTTAAATTTTTTTTCCCAAATTCCCCCCTTTTAGAAACCATGTTCCCCAAATTTCCCCTTAAAAACCCTTTTTTCCCCAATTTCCCTTTAAATTTTCTTTCCCCCCAATTTTCCCCCTTTTTAAATTTTTTTCCCAATTTCCCCTTAGAAACCAAATTTTCCCTTTTTTCCCCTTAGAAACCCTTTTTTTCAATTTCCCCTTTAAATCTTTTTCCCCCAATTTTCCCCTTAGGAACTTTTTTTCCCCTTTTTCCCCTTAGAAAAACCATTTTTTAAATTTTCCCCCTTTTAAATTTCTTTTTCCCAAAATTTTTCCCTTTAAATCTTTTTCCCCCCTTTTTCCTCTTTAAACCTTTTCCCCAAAATTTCCCCCTTAGAAACCATTTTTTAAATTTTTCACCTTAGGAACCATTTCCCCCAATTTCCCCTTTAAATCATTTTCCCAATTTTCCCCTTAGAAAAAATTTTTCCCCAATTTTCCCCTTTAAATCTTTTTTCCCAATTCCCCTTAGAAACCTTTTTTCCCAAATTTTGCCCCTTAGGAACTTTTTCCCCCAAATTTTCCCCCTTTGGGAAAACCTTTTTTCCCAATTTCCCCTTGGGAACCTTTTTCCCCAATTTCCCCTTTAAATCTTTTTTCCCAAATTTTCTCCCTTTTGGGAAACCCTTTTTCCCTTTCCCCCCTTTGGGAAAACCCATTTTCCCAATTTCCCCTTTAAATCATTACCCCAAATTTTCCCCTTAAAAACCTTTTTTAAATTTTTCCCCTTGGGGAAACCCAAAATTTTCCCCCCAATTTTCCCCCTTTAAAAAAACCCTTTTTTCCCAATTTTCCCCCCTTAAAAAACCTTTTCCCCCCCAATTTTCCCCTTTTAAAATAATTTTCCCCAATTTCCCCCTTAAAAACCCCTTTTTTTTTCCCCCCCAAATTTTTTCCCCATTAAAAAAAACCAAAATTTTTCCCAATTTTCCCCCTTGGAAAACCTTTTTCCCCAAATTTTCCCCTTTTTAAAATCTTTTCCCCCCAATTTTCCCCCTTTTAAAAACCTTTTTTTCCAAATTTTCCCCTTAGGAACCTTTTTTCCCCCAATTTCCCCTTAGAAACCCTTTTTTAAATTTTCCCCTTTTAGGAACCTTTTTCCCAAAACCCCCCCTTTAAAGGGGAACCCTTTTTTCCCCAAATTTTTCCCCCTTTTTAAAAACCCTTTTCCCCCAATTTTTCCCCCCTTTAAAAATCATTTTCCCAATTTCCCTTAGAAACCTTTTTTCCCAAATTTTCCCCCTTTTAAAAAACCCTTTTTTCCCAATTTCTTTTTCCCCAATTTTCCCCCTTTAAAATCATTTTCCCAATTTCCCCTTTTAAAAAACCTTTTTTCCCAAATTTTCCCCCCTTTAAATCTTTTTCCCCCATTTCCCCCTTAAAACCCCCTTTTTTCCCAAATTTTTCCCCCTTTTAAAAAAACCTTTTTTCCCTTTTTCCCCCTTTTTAAAAACCCTTTTTCCCCCAATTTCCCCTTAAAATTTTATCCAATTTCCCCTTGGGGAAAAACCCTTTTTCCCCCAATTTCTTTTCCCCCAAAATTTTCCCCCTTTAAAAAATAAATTTTCCCCCAATTCCCCCTTTAAACCTTTTTTTTTTTTTTCCCAAATTTTCCCCCTTTAAATCTTTTCCCAATTTTTTTTTTCCCCCCCAATTTTCCCTTTTTAAAAAACCTTTTTCCCAAATTTTTCCCCTTTAAACCTTTTTTCCCCAATTTCCCCTTAAAAAAAACCCTTTTTTCCCCAATTTCCCCCTTAAAAACCCCCTTTTTTTTTTTTTTCCCCCTTTTTAAATTTTTTCCCCCTTTTTTCCCCTTGGGAAAACCTTTTTCCCTTTTTCCCCTTTTTTAAATTTCTTTTCCCCAAAACCCCCTTTTAGAAATTTTTTTCCCAAATTTGCCCAAAGGGAAAACTTTTTTCCCAATTTCCCCTTGGGAAAAAACCATTTTCCCAAAATTTCCCCTTAAAACCATTTTCCCAATTTCCCCTTAGAAAAAAATTTTTCCCCCAATTTCCCCTTTTTGGGAAACCTTTTTCCCCAATTTTTCCCCCTTTAAATCTTTTCCCCAATTTTTTCCCCTTTTAATCTTTTTCCCAATTCCCCCTAGAAACCTTTTTCCCCAAAATTTTTCCCCTTGGGAAACCCCTTTCCCCAATATCCCCTTTAAAGGAACCTTTTTACAATTCCCCCTTAAAAATTTTTTTCCCCAAATTTCCCCCCTTTAAATCTTTTTCCCCCAATTTTCCCCCCCTTAAAAACCTTTTTCCCCCCAATTTTCCCCCTTTAAAAAAACCTTTTCCCCAAAAATTCCCCCTTTTTTAAAAACCTTTTCCCAATTTCCCTTAGAAACCTTTTCCCCCCAAATTTCCCCTTTAAACCCTTTTTCCCCAATTTCCCCTTAGAAACCTTTTTCCCAATTTTCCCCTTTTAAAATCTTTTTCCCAATTCCCCCTTAGAAACCTTTTTCCAATTTGCCCTTAGGAATTTTTTTTCCCAATTTTCCCCCCTTAAAGGAAAACCATTTTCCCTTTTCCCCCTTTTAAAAAACCATTTCCTAATTTCCCCTTAGAAAAAAAATTTTTTCCCAAATTTCCCCCCTTGGGAAAACCTTTTTTCCCTTTTAATTTTTCCCCTTTTAAATCATTTTCCCAATTTCCCCCTTTTAATCTTTTTCCCCAATTTCCCCCCCTAGAAACCTTTTTTCCCAATTTCCCCTTGGGAAACCATTTCCCAATATCCCCTTTAGGAACCTTTTTCCCCAATTCCCCCTTAAAGAAAAACCTTTTTCCCAAATTTTTCCCCTTTAAATCTTTTTTCCCCAAATTTTCCCTTAAAAAACCAAATTTTCCCCCTTTTTCCCCTTAGAAACCTTTTTTTGCAATTTCCCCTTTAAACCTTTTTCCCCAAATTTCCCCTTAGAAACCTTTTTCCCAATTTCCCCCTTTTTAAATTTTTTTCCCCCCAAATTTTCCCCCTTTTTAAATCATTTTCCCAAATTTTCCCCCAAAAAAACCTTTCCCCCCCAAATTTTCCCCCTTTTAAAATCTTTTTCCCAAATTTTCCCCATTTTTTAATCTTTTTCCCCAAATTTCCCCCCTTAGGAACCTTTTTCCCAATTTTCCCCCCCTTTAAATCTTTTTCCCCCAAATTTCCCCTTAAAAAAACCCATTTTTCCCCAATTTCCCCTTAAAAACCTTTTCCAATTTCTTTTTCCCCAAATTTTTCCCTTTAAAAAAACCTTTTTTCCCAATTTTCCCCCTTAGAAACCTTTTTTTAAATTTCCCCCTTGGGAAACCCATTTTCCCTTTTTTCCCTTTAAATTTCTTTTTCCCCAATTCCCCTTAGAAACCTTTTTCCCAAATTTTCCCCTTTTAAAAAATTTTCCCTTTTCCCCCCTTAGAAACCATTTTCCAATTTCCCCTTGGGAAACCTTTTTCCCCCCAATTTCCCCTTAGGAAACCTTTTTCCCCAAAATTTCCCCCTTTAAATTTTTTTCCCAAATTTTCCCCCTTTAAAATTTCTTTTTTCCCAATTTCCCCCCTTTTGGGAAACCATTTTCCCAATTTTCCCCTTTTAAAAATCTTTTTCCCCAATTTCCCCTTTTTAAAACCTTTTTCCCCAAATTCCCCCTTTAAATCTTTTTCCCCAAAATTTCCCCCTTTTAAAAAACCCATTTTCCCAATTCCCCCTTTAAAATCTTTTTCCCCAAATTTTCCCCCTTTTAAATCTTTTTCAAATTTCCCCTTAGGAACCTTTTTTCCTTTTTTCCCCCTTTTTAGGAACCCCTTTTCCCCCAATTTCCCCCCTTTGGGAAACCCCTTTTTCCCCTTTTTTTCCCCCCCTTTAAAATCTTTTCCCCCAATTTCCCCTTAAAAACCCAAAATTTTTCCCCCAAATTTTCCCCCCTTTAAAAACCTTTTTTCCCAAATTTTTCCCCTTGGGAAACCCATTTTCCCAAAATTTTCCCTTTTAAAAAACCCTTTCCCCCCCAAATTTTCCCCCCTTTAAAAAACCTTTTTCCCCAAATTTTCCCCTTTTTAAAAACCTTTTTGAAATTTCCCCTTAAAAACCCCCTTTTTCCCCCAATTTTCCCTGAAAATTCTTTTCCCCTTTTTCCCCTTTAGGAACCTTTTTCCCCAAATTTCCCCCCCTTTAAAGGAACCCTTTTTTCCCCAAATTTTCCCCCTTTAAAATTCATTTCCCCAAATTTCCCCTTATAAAACCAAATTTTTTTTCCCAAAATTCCCCCCCTTGGGGGGGGGGAAACCCCTTTTTTCCCCAATTTCCCCTTAAAAAACCTTTTTTTAAATTTTCCCCCTTGGGAACCTTTTTTCCCAAATTTCCCCCCTTGGGAACCTTTTTTCCCCAATTTCCCCTTTAAACCTTTTTAAAAAATTTTTCCCCCTTTAAATCTTTTTCCCCCAAATTTTCCCCCCTTAAAAACCCTTTTTCCCAATTTCCCCTTAAAACCTTTTTTCCCTTTTCTTTTTCCCTTTTTTCCCCTTTAAACCTTTTTCCCCCAATTTTCCCTTTTTAAAAAACCTTTTCCCCCCCAATTTTCCCCTTAAAATCTTTTTCCCAATTCCCTCTTAAAAAACCTTTTTCCCCAAATTTCCCCTTGGGAACCTTTTTCCCCAAATTTCCCCCCCTTGGGAAACCCATTTTCCCAAATTTTCCCCTTAAAGGAAACCCTTTTTTCCCCCAATTCCCCCTAGGAACCTTTTTCCCAAAATTTTCCCCTTTAAATCTTTTTTCCCCAAATTTTCCCCCTTAGAAACCTTTTTTCCAAGGGTCCCCTTAGAAACCTTTTCCCCCAATTTTCCCCCTTTTAATCTTTTCCCCAAATTTCCCCTTTTAGAAACCTTTTTCCCCTTTTCCCCCTTTTCAATCTTTTTCCCCAAATTTTCCCCCTTTAAAAACCCAATTTTCCCAATTTCCCCCTTAAAACCTTTTTTCCAATTTCCCCTTTAGAAACCCATTTTCCAAATTTTCCCCTTAGGAACCATTTTCCAATTTCCCCTTAGAACCATTTTTCCCAAATTTTCCCCCCTTAGAAACCTTTTTTTTTCCAATTTCCCTTTGGGAAACCCTTTTTTTCCAAATTTTCCCCCCTTAAAACCCATTTTTTCTTTTTCCCCTGGGAAAACCTTTTTCCCCAATATCCCCTTAAAAAACATTTTTCCCCAATTTCACCTTGGGAAACCCAAATTTTCCCCAAATTTCCCCCCTTTGGGGAACCATTTTTCCCCAATTTTCCCCTTAGAAACCTTTTTCCCTTTTTTCCCCCTTTAAATCATTTTTCCAAATTTTCCCCCTTAAAAAACCTTTTTCCCAATTTCCCCCCTTGGGAAAACCCTTTTTTTCCCAATTTTCCCCCTTTAAAAATCTTTTTCCCCAATTTCCCCTTTAAAAAACCTTTTTCCCAAAATTTCCCCTTTTTTAAAATATTTTCCCCTTTTTCCCCCTTTTAAATTTTTTCCCCCCAATTTCCCCTTAAACCCTTTTTTCCCAAAATTTCCCACTTGGGAAACCCCTTTTTTCCCAAATTTTCCCCTTTAAATCATTTTCCCAATTTCCCCTTAAAAACCTTTTTCCCCCCAAATTTTCCCATTGGGAAACCATTTTCCCCCAATTTTCCCCCTTAAAACCCTTTTTTTTAAATTTTTCCCCTTAGAAACCCTTTTTCCCTTTCCCCCTTTTAAAACCCCTTTTCCCCCAATTTTTCCCCTTTTAAAATCTTTTCCCCCAATTTTCCCCCTTAAAAAACCATTTTTTCCCAATTTTTCCCCTGGGGAACCTTTTTCCCCAATTTCCCCTTGGGAAAACCATTTTCCCCCAATTTCCCCTTGGGAAACCTTTTTCCCCTTTTTTCCCCTTTAATCATTTTCCCCAAATTTTCCCCCTTAGAAAAACCCAATTTTTCCCAAATTTTCCCCCTTAAAACCTTTTTTTAAAATTTCCCCTTAGAAACCATTTTTCCCAATTTTCCCCCTTTTGAAACCATTTCCCCCCAATTCCCCCTTAAACCTTTTTCCCCAAATTTTCCCCCTTAGAACCATTTTCCAATTTCCCCTTTAATCTTTTTCCCAATTTCCCCTTTAAAAAAAACCATTTTCCAATTTCCCCCTAGAAACCTTTTTTTCAATTTCCCCTTAAAACCTTTTTAATTTCTTTTAAACATTTTCCCATTTCCCCTTAAAACCTTTTTTCTTTTTCTCCATAAACCTTTTTCCCTTTTCCCCCTTTAACCAAATTTCCCATTTTCCCTTAAAT
>JASPKP010005107.1:15000-16451 GCA_030674155.1 Stramonita haemastoma | reverse complement strand
AAAACCCCACCCCCACCCCCCAAAAAAAAGCCCCCCACCAAAACCAAAACAACATATCCTCCTCTTATGTGGTGTTGTCTCACACACACACGCTACCACAACCCTCCTCCCCCCACCCCCACCCACACACCTTATAACCCTCATCCCCCACCCCCCACCCCATCCCCCACTTTAGAAAAAAAAACGAAACAAAATCCCAAACAAACCCCACCCCCAAAAAAAAAACACCCAAAACAACATATCCTCCTCTTATGTGGTGTTGTCTCACACACACACACGCTACCACAACCCTCCTCCCTCCACCCCCACCCACACACCTCATAACCCTCATCCCCCACACCCCCCCACACCCCCCACACTTTAGAAAAAAAAAACGAAACAAAATCCCAAACAAACCCCGCCCTACCCCCACCAAAACCCCCCCAAACCAAAACAACAACAAAATCCTCCTCTTATGTGGTGGTGTTGTCTCACACACACACGCTACCACAACCCTCCTCCCCCCACCCCCACCCACACACCTCATAACCCTCATCCCCCCCCCCCCCCACTTTAGAAAAAAAAACACGAAACAAAATCCTAAACAAACCCCACACCACCCCACCACCAAAAAACCCAAACCAAAACAACAACAAAATCCTCCTCTTATGTGGGTGGTGTTGTCTTGCTGCGAGCAGGTCAGACAGCCTGACGGCCATCTCTATCTACCAAGGCCCCATCCTCATCAACGGCTGCTACTTTGACCAGTACCTGACCAAGGACTGGTGCGTGGAGCCGGGGAGGGAGGTCCACAACTGTCCGGCAAACAAGCTGGTCACTCGCTACTCCGGAGCCATCAGCTTCAAGAGGTCCAGCACCTACCCTTCCATGACTTCGTCTTACGCCGTCAATAATTCTTTCAGCTTCTGCGACAATGTTAGTGAGGACTTGAGAGGGGTTATGGTGGTGGTGGTTAGTGGTGGTTGTGGTGGTGTTGGTGGTGGTTGTTAGTGGTGGTGGTGGTGGTAGTAGTAGTAGTAGTAGTAGTAGTAGTAGTAGTAGTAGTAGTAGTAGTAGTAGTAATAATAATAGTAGTAGTAGTAGTAGTAGTAGTAGTAGTAGTAGTAGTAGTAGTAGTAGTAGTAGTAGTAGTAGTAGTAGAAGTAGTAGTTGTAGTAGTAGCAGTAGTAGTGGCAGTAGTAGTAGTACTGCTACTGCTTCTGCTGTTGCTGCTGCTGCTACCACTACTACTACTGCTGCTGCTGCATATGAGTGCTTATTCCATTATCCTCGATATGAAAAAATATAATAAATAGATAAACAAATTTTAAAAAACTGAAAAGAGTAAAGGTGTCCCGTAACCTGTGTGGTCTTAGGGGAGCGAGGCATCAGAGACCTCAGCTTCTCTAGGGACTAGCATACTGAGGGCGGCGCCCATCTCCTCTCCCTCGCTGCTTTATCTTCCCTGACCC
>JASPKP010005107.1:0-5000 GCA_030674155.1 Stramonita haemastoma | reverse complement strand
GATGATGATGATGACGACAACATTTGTGTTGGTCAGGGTCTGGGAGCTGTGGAATGGCACAAGGTGAGGTTCGTCGAGCACAACGAATACAGCGTGCCTTGCAAGACCACTGGAAACCCCTTTGAGAGTGAGTGAATCCTACCCCTAGCTGGGAGAGTGAGTTTCACCCTGGTGAGAGTGAGTCTTACCCCTGTGAGAGTGAGTCCTATACCCTTTTGAGGGTGAGTCCTACTCCTAGGAGAGTGAGCCCTACCCCTAGGAGAGTGAGCCCTACCCTAGGAGAGTGAGCCCTACCCCTAGGAGAGTGAGCCCTACCCCTAGGAGAGTGAGCCCTACCCCTAGCTAGGAGAGTAAGTCCTACCCTTGTGAGAGTGAGTCCTACCCTTGTGAGAGTGAGCCCTACCCCTAGGAGAGTGAGCCCTACCCCTAGGAGAGTGAGCCCTACCCCTAGGAGAGTGAGCCCTACCCCTAGCTAGGAGAGTAAGTCCTACCCTTGTGAGAGTGAGTCCTACCCTTGTGAGAGTGAGTCCTACCCCTATGAGAGTGAGTCCTACCCCTATGAGAGTGAACCCTACCCCTTACAGACAGTAAGTCATACCCTAAAGTAAGTCATACCCTTACAGACAGTAAGTCACAACCCTTACAGTAATCATACCCTTACAGTAAGTCATACCCTTACAGCAAATCATACTTTTACAGTATAGTAAGTCATACCCCCCTTAAGTAAGTCATACCCTTACAGCAAGTCATACCCTTACAGCAAGTCATACCCTTACAGCAAGTCATACCCTTACAGTAAGTCATAACCTTACAGTAAGTCATACCCCTTACAGTAAGTCATACCCTTACAGTAAGTCATACCCTTACAGTAAGTCATACCCTTACAGTAAGTCATACCCTTACAGTAAGTCATACCCTTACAGTAAGTCATAACCTTACAGTAAGTCATACCCTTACAGTAAGTCATAACCTTACAGTAAGTCATACCCTTACAGTAAGTCATACTCCTTGAGTAAGTCAACCTCCTCCTACCCCCTCCTCGCCCCCCCTCTGGTCCCCCACCCCAAATGCCCTGATTTCACAGGTTTCACACATAAAATCATGAAAACCTATCATCCTCAACCCCGATCGCTACAGACAGATGAACTATCTATCTATGTATCTATGTATCTATGTATCTATGTATCTATGTATCTATGTATCTATCTATCTAACTGTCTGTCTGTCTGTCTGTCTGTCTGTCTGTCTGTCTGTCTGTCTATGTATGTATGTATGTATGTATGTATGTATGTATGTATGTATGTATGTATGTATGTATGTATGTATGTATGTATGTATGTATGTATGTATGTATCTACTATCTATCTATCTATCTATCTACCTATCTATCTCTCTACCTCTCTCTCTCTCTCTCTCTCTCTCTCTCTCTCTCTCTCCTCTCTCTCCTCTCTCTCTCTCTCTCTCTCTCTCTCTCTCTCTCTCTCTCCCTCTCTCCCTTAGTCTAGTGACCGTGAGGGGGGGGGGGGGGGGGGCATGCACCCCTTGAAGACTTGACAACCACTTCCCTTCCATTCCTCTCTCGATCTCTGTTCTGCCTTTCTCAAATTTTTTTTTATGGAGTTCTTTCTAGGCCTGTCCAAGAAGAACAAGACAAACAAACTAAACTAAACTAAAAAAAATATTTAATATTCGTGCTGGTTATTATTATGTTTGCGTGATGTATGTATGTGTGCAGAGAGCCGGCACCTGGGCTGTTTCAAGGAAAAGGTGAAGAAAGACATTCAGAAGCTGAAGACAGAGGAAGCTCTGATCCACGCCAAAACCATGAACCCAGCCTACTGCGTTAACAGGTCAGTGTAGCGGTATGAAATTGCACACTGAGTGGAAAAGTTTGCGTGTACGACTGTTTTCAAGTAACTCATCTCACCATACAGGCAACCATACTCCGACTTAAGTTAGTTAAAGTCTGTCCCGAGCCTAAGGCTCATCAGGCCGGTGCTTATCCCGGTTTCTGTGGCGTTAAGCGCCTGAGAGTCATAGACTCCCCCCTGGATAGGACGCCAGTCTATCGCAGGGTTAACCCCCAACACAAGGTTGGTACCCCCCTTTACACCTGGGTGGGGTGAGAAAATAGCCGTAAAGTGCCTTTTCCAAGGGCACAACGCATAGCCGAAAGCTGGGATCGAACCCGCAACCTTTAGATTACGAGTCCAACGCCCTAACCACTAGACTACAGCGGCGGCTTTTAACAGGTCAGTGTGGGATTGAAATGGCACACTGAGTGGAAAAGTTTGCGTGTAGGACTGTTTTAAAGTAACTCATCTCACCATACAGGCAACCATACTCCGACTTAAGAGGATTGGGTTTTTTTCCTTTAAAAGAGAGTGCAGGTTGTTATGTTAAGAGCTAAAACCATGAATCCAGCCTACTGCGTTAACAGGTCAGTGGACAGGGACAGTGACAGGACAGGTCGAGAGAAAGGTGGCAGATAAGGATTAGTGGTCAAGAATTAACGCACCTGTTTAGAACATCTTGAGCACACGTTAAATCCTGTTCTGTTTTTCGTAAGAGTAGGCCATTGTGTGCCGGTGGGAACAGATGACAATATTTACGCAACTGCATACACACGGGGACTGAATGAAAAAAAGCCACACGAGTGCTTATCCCATTATCCTCGATATAAAAGAATAAAATAAAAGAAGGGGGACTCGTAAGCCTGGTGGTTAGAGTGATGCGCATTGCGCTCATGATCTGCTTAACCCGGGTTCGAATTCTGTTTAAGAGGATTTTTTTTCCCTCTGGAGTTAACATCAGTGCCGACTCCCCTTCTCCCAGAAGTCTTTCAGATGAGATTATAAACAGAGATCCCCGTGTGCAAACGCACACAGAACATCTTGCGCGCGCGCACACGTTAAAACCTGTTCCTGTTTTTGGAAGAGTAGGCCATCGTGTGCCGGTGGGAACGGATGAAAAAGTGTACAAAGATGCATACACACTGGGACTGGGTGGAAAAAAGTGTATTAGTGCTTATTCCATTATTCTCGAAATAAGAGAAAAACATAATATAATGAATGAAAAGGGAAAAGTCTGGGTTCAAAGTGTGTGGCTGTGGTTCAATCCCCGTTGGTGCCGAAACTTTTCTCTCTCCCTCTCCCCACCGCCCGCTCTATCCACAAGACCATAAATGGTTGTGGTCTAGGTGCTTTATCCTTTGGAGGAGACGATAAAGCGACCGTTTGCAACACGTGTTTAGCGCACGTGAAAGAACCCTTGGTAACAAGAGAGTTGTCCTTGGCAACAAAAAAAAAATTGTGGAAAGAATCCGCTCTGATAGGGAAATAAATATACAGGCAAACAGGAAAATAAATATACATGCAAACAGGAACAGAAATATACATGCAAACAGGAACAGAAATACACATGCAAACAGGAACAGAAATATACATGCAAACAGGAACAGAAATATACATGCAAACAGGAACAGAAATATACATGCAAACAGGAAAAAAACATAGATAATAATGGGTGGCGCTGCACTTGTGGTGACGCGTTCTACTCAGGGGGATGAGGGAGCAGCCCATATTCCATGCAGGGAATTCTGCCGTGACTTGAAGTGATATACAATGCAATGCAATGCAATACGATGCAATGCAATGCAATACAATACAATACACAGTGCACAAATCCGACATCAATCGGCCAAGAGTGCTATATTTAGCGATTCCCTTCCTTTTCCCTTGTCAAAGTGTGCTCAGTTCTTGCTATAAATGGCACTAGCTTGTCCCAGCTGGGCTGGGCTGGGATGGGATGGATTAATTAGCCACTGAGAGGAGCTGAAAGTGTGGAAAAAGTGACAGTTGTCAATACAAAACAATACAATACGGTACAATGCAGTACAGTACAAGTGCACTACAGTGCATTACAGCACAGTAGTAGTTAAACGGTGTTACCTAAACCTTACTTTATATCCTTACTCTCACCTATCCCTTAGTCTTGTCATAGACGCGTTGAGTACCCCCCTCCTCAGGATTTCGCAACCAGCTTCCTCCACTCCTCCATAATAACCTTACTATTTCATCAACCGTATCATACAGATATCATCGAGCTAGCCGGGTTGCCAATTGGAGGGGTCACCCACCGTTTGCGCGCCTTGGCTACAGCACGACCCCCCCAGTTCACCCAGCTGTGAATGGGTGCCTGTCCTCTTTAGGGTCAGGGAAGGTAAAGCAGCGAGGGAGAGGAGATTGGCGCCGCGCGCCCTCAACATGCTGGCCCCTAGAGAAGCTTGAGGTCTCTGACGCCTCGCTCCCCTAAGACCACAAAGGTTACTGGACACCTTTACCTTTTTACCTTATCATGCAGATAACCAACACCCAAACGTCCTCACCTAATGGGATAGCCTAGAGGTCAGAACATTGCGCTCGCAATTTGACGACCCCGGTTCGATTCCCGGTCGAGGAGATTTTTCTCCTGGAGTTAACATCAGTGCTGACTTCACTCTTCCCCCAAAAGTCCTTCGGATGAGACTATAAACTGAGGCCGTGAGTGTGAGAACGCACGCAGAACATCTTGCGCACACGTTAAATCCTGTTCCTCTTTTCCTAAGAGTAGGCCATCGTGTGCCGGTGGGAACAGATGACATTTTACAAAACTGCATACACATTGGGACTGGATGTAAAAAAAAAAGCACAAGTACAATAGTGCTTATTCCATTATCCTCGATATATATATCTATATATCTATATGTATCTCTCTCTCTCTCTCTCTCTCTCCCTCTCTCTCTCTCTCTCTCTCTCTCTCTCTCTCTCTCTCTTATATATATATATATATATATATATATAATTAATGTGTTTGCTCGTTCCTTCCTTCCTTCCTTCCTTCCTTCACGGCAGATGTTTTGCCCGACGCATGAAGTTCGCGGCTCTGGCCCGCTCCAACCGTTGCACGTGCAGCAATGAGCTGTGGGTGTCGTCAGACTACAATGCCACGGCACAGGACTG
>JASPKP010005106.1:15000-16453 GCA_030674155.1 Stramonita haemastoma | reverse complement strand
AATGTGTGTGATGTGGGTTTTTAAAAAGGGGTTTTTAAAAATGGGAGTGGTTATTTTGATATGCATTTGGGGGGGCCCTTTTTTTTCTTTGGCTCTTTCTTTCCTCGGGTTTTTTTTTTCCCGGGTTTTTTGCCTATGTGTTGTCATTCCCCCGTCTGTCTGCCCACCTGCTTGTTGGGTGTTTTTTTCCCCTTACGACAGAAGGTCGATAGCAGCCCAGAGCCCCTTTCCCCACACATACACACACGTCACAACGTGCAAACACCAACACCCCCGTGCACACAAACACAATAACACACTCACTACCCCAAACCAAACCCCAAACCCACCAAAACACACACACACACACCCCACACACAACACACCCCCAAAAACACACACACAAAAACCACACAAAGTCCCTGTCACACACTTTCCCCCCCCACCTCCCACCCCCACACCCCCCCCCCAAAACCCCCCCCTTTCCCCCCCCTCACACCCCACCACCCCACCCCCCAACCCAAAAACCCCAAAAAACCACACACAAAACACACAAAACACAAAACCCAACCCCCACCCACACACCCCAAAACACACACACCCCAAACCCCCCCACCCCCACCCCACCCCCAAACCACCACCACCACCACCATTTACCATCCCCCCCCTTTTTCTTTTTTTTTTTCGTTTTTTTTTCCTTTTGACAATCCAAGCAGTGGAAAGGGTTTATTTACGGGGAGGGTAGTTAAAAAGATACTTTTTTCTAAACGGGCACTTCCCTTACCCCCTTAAATTTTAAAAATTCCCCTCTCTCTCTCTCCCCCCCCCTTTTTTTTGGGGGGTTTTTGGGGGGTTTTTGGGGGGTTTTGGAGGGGGGGAGGGGGGGGGTTTGGGGGGGGAGGGGGGGAGGTTGTTTTTATTTCTTTTGTTGGGAAAAAACTTTTTTAATGTTCTGTGTGTACAGGTAGGGGCCCCCTGTGGGAAAGGGAAATGTGGGGGTGTTTTGGTTTTTTGTGGGTGTGTGGTGGTGTGTGTTGTGTGTGTGTGGGGTGGGGTGTGTGGGGTTTGGGGGGTGTTTTGGGGGGGGTGTGTGTGTGTGTGTGTTGGGGTGTGTGAGAGGGGAAGAGGGGGGAGGAGAGAGGGGAGGGGGGAGAGAGGGGAAAAGAAGAGGGGGAAGGGGGGGAGAGGGAGAAGGGGGGGAGGGGGGAGAAGAGAGGAGAAAAAGGGAAAAGGGGGAAAACAGACGGGGCAGACAACAGAAAAGACAGAAACAGACAACAGACGGACAGCCCCGACAACAAGGACAGAAAAAAGGGGATAAAAAAAGGCAGAAAAGACGGGAACAGACAGACTGCAGACAGCAGGAAACAGATAGAAAAACAGACAGAGAGAAGACGGGAGACAGAGACGCCTGTGTGTGTTTAAATTTTTATTTGTTCTTTTATACGGGGAAAAAGGAAAAAGCTTTTGGGGT
>JASPKP010005106.1:0-5000 GCA_030674155.1 Stramonita haemastoma | reverse complement strand
TAAAAAGGTGGGAGTGGGAAGAGGAGGCTGAAATGCGCGCGTGTGTGCGGTGTCTTTAAGTGCTTCTCATGTCCTTAACTGGAGGAACCGGAATAGCCTGGTGGTTAGAGTGATGCGCACTGTACTCATGATCTGCCGACCCTGGATTCGAATCTCGTTCAAGAGGATTTTTCCTCTGGAGTTACCACCAGTACCGACTACACTCCGCCCAAAAGTCCTTCGGATGAGACTATAAACTAAAGTATCATGTGCGAACACACGCAGAACATCTTGCGCACACGTAAAAACCCGTTCCGCTTTTCGGAAGTGTAGGCCATTGTGTGTCAGCGGGAACGGATGACAAGTTTTACAAAACTATGCACACAGGGACTGGATGTAAAAAAAAAAATAGCAGAAGAGTGCTTATTCCCTTATCCTTGAAAGGAAAGAATAAAATAAAATAAATAAACTGGCACATGACGTTCAACTGTAGGAGCCCGGTCCATAACAGACCAAAACATTACTATACACTGCTCAGCACATAGCGTTTATACCAGTGCGGATGAAAACATAAATTTGGAAGGAATAGTCTACATATCTCTGGTCAAAGGTGTTTCCGTATAAGTTACAGTTTGAACAAATCGATGTCTAGAAAGGTAAAGGTGTGCCATAACCTAAGAGGTCGTAGGGGAGCGAAGCATCAGAGACCTCAGCTTCTCTAGGGGCCAGGATATTGAGGGCGGCGCCCACCTCCTCTCCCTCACTGCATTACCTTTCTTGACCCTAAAGAGGACAGGTGCTCCTTGACAGCTGGGTGAACTGGGGGACTGCACTGACGCCAAGGCGCGCAAACGGTCACCCATCCAATTGGTAGCCATGCTTGATGCTGCTTAGCATTGGCTGGTGGAAAGCGAGCGCTGTGCTCTGACCCCAATTAGGTCAAGACTGACACTGTCATTGCTGTTGAGCACATTGTAGGTTTCCAGCTTGTTGTTATTCTATCATCTATGTCAGTGTACGTGTACAAAACTGTCGTAAAACTACAATTTTGTTGAACCCAAAACATGACTCGTGATAACAGCAATAAAAAAAAACATGAATCAAAATGTTGTTATTGTTGTTGTGGTCCATAAGTGGCCCAAATCATGTTTTTTTTAGCATAAAAAATTGCTGAATACATTTATGGAGATTTCCCTGTCTAAATTTAAAGAATTCAGACCATAAAATATATTTGTAGAAACAGGTTACTCATACTTGTTATAGATACAAAGGTTTAGGAGTTTTTTGAAATATTGAGTTTTGGTGGCCATATTGGATTGTTTCCATGGTAACAGTGCAGAAAACTGAGTAAGTCTTTGATTTTTATGCTTAACAAGTGATGCCCTTTCAATGTGTGGCATAACTTTTAGCATGGGCTTGTAAACAAAATTTCACCAGCTTTGACCCCAGTGTCCCACCTTAACACTCTCGGGGTTCACCCCAAAACATGTACACTCTGATTCACGCATCCCACCTGGCAATCCCTGTGAGAATAAAACTGCACACTGAATGAGAAGTTCGCGTGTGTTATTAGTTTTAAATATCACGCAATAATAATAATAATAATAATAATAATAATAATAATAATAATAATAATAAAATAATAATAATAATAATAATAGTGAATTAAAATAAGCACTCATTTGATCTTGCGAACATAAAAAGAACACTTCTAAACTTGACCAGGAACATCCGTTAATAAGCTGGACACGGTTCACACACCTACAACTCTAGATAAAACAAAATATTATCAGGTTTGGAATCGTTTGCTTTTTCAAGGAAGAGAGAGAGAGACTTTTTCTGCTGAGGATAATCATACAGTTTTTATACAGGAAACTCGGTAAGCAGCATTCTACATAAAGTTTCCAGAGAGAGAGAGAGAGAGAGAGAGAGAGAGAGAGAGGAGAGAGAGAGAGAGAGAGAGAGAGAGAGAGAGAGAGAGAGAGACAGACAGACAGACAGACAGACAGACAGACAGACAGACAGACAGACAGACAGACAGACAGACAGACAGACAGACAGACAGACAGTCAGACAGACAGACAGGCAGACAGACAGACAGAAAGTTAGAGAGAGAGACAGATAGACACAGAAAGACTGACAGACAGAGAGACAGACAGACAGACGGACAGACATATAGAGAGAAAGAAAAAAAAGAAAGACAGACAGACAGACAGACAGACTGACAGAGAGAGGCAGACCGACATAGACAGACAGACATACAGATATTTTTATTTTATTTTTATTTTATTCTTTTATATTGAAGATAATGATAGACAGAGAAAGAGAGAAAGGGTTCTGTCAAGCCTGACCAGTTG
The DNA here is from genome assembly GCA_030674155.1 of Stramonita haemastoma. Lineage (NCBI taxonomy): Eukaryota > Metazoa > Mollusca > Gastropoda > Neogastropoda > Muricidae > Stramonita > Stramonita haemastoma. The sequence continues at coordinate 2,664 of JASPKP010005106.1, read as the reverse complement.
ACGACAACTCCCACTTAAGGACGCCACATGCCTGTGTATTTTGCATAAGTAACTCCACCAAGGAAGCAGACGATAAAATACTGAAGGGAGGTAATGCACTGACTCACTGCGCATGCTCAAGACCCCTCCTTCACTTACAGGAAGTCATTTCATTAAATGATTGATAGGTTTTTTGTTTTTTTTAGATGGGTGTGCCTACAATTTTCAACAATGCTATCCTGAAATGTCTATTCAAACGTGAGTGATTGACAAAAGTCGTGTAGAAAGAGTGTTGGTTCAAAGACATTTTGTTAGGACTTCTCCTTCTTCTTGTTCTTGTATTATTCAAGATACAACAGTATTGTTGTTGTTGTTGTTGTTGTTGTTGTTGTTGTTGTTGTTGTTGTTCTTCTTCTTCTTCTTCTTCTTCTTCTTCTTCTTCTTCTTCTTCTTCTTCTTCACAATTCTTCTTCTTCTTCTTCTTCTTCTTCTTCTTCTTTGCATTCTTCTTCTTCTTTGCATTCTTCTTCTTCTTCTTCTTCTTCTTCTTCTTCTTCTTCTTCTTCTTCTTCTTCTTCTTCTTCTTCTTCTTCTTCTTCTTCTTCTTCTTCTTCTTCTTTGCATTCTTCTTCTTCTTCTTTGCATTCTTCTTCTTCTTGTTCTTGTTCTTGTTCTTGTTCTTCTTCTTCTTCTTCTTCTTCTTCTTCTTCTTCTTCTTCTTCTTCTTCTTCTTCTTCTTCTTCTTCTTCTTCTTCTTTCTTCTTCTTCTTCTTGCATTCTTCTTCTTCTTCTTCTTCTTCTTCTTCTTCTTCTTCTTCTTCTTCTTCTTCTTCTTCTTCTTCTTCTTCTTCTTCTTCTTTGCATTCTTCTTTCTTCTTTTCTCTCTTCTTCTTCTTCTTCTTCTTCTTCTTCTTCTTCTTCTTCTTCTTTCTTCTTCTTCTTCTTCTTCTTCTTCTTCTTCTTCTTCTTTGCATTCTTCTTCTTCTTCTTGTTCTTCTTGTTCTTCTTGTTCTTCTTGTTTCTTCTTCTTCTTCTTGTTCTTCTTCTTCTTCTTGTTCTTGTTCTTCTTCTTCTTCTTCTTCTTCTTCTTCTTCTTCTTCTTCTTCTTCTTCTTCTTCTTCTTTCTTCTTCTTCTTCTTCTTTCTTCTTTCTTCTTCTTCTTCTTCTTCGCAATTCTTCGCAATTCTTCGCAATTCTTCTTCTTCTTCTTCTTTCTTCTTCTTCTTCTTCTTCTCTTCTTCTTCTTCTTCTTCTTCTTCTTCTTCTTCTTCTTCTTCTTCGCAATTCTTGTTGTTGTTGTTGTTGTTGTTGTTGTTGTTGTTGTTGTTGTTGTTCTTCTTCTTCTTCTTCTTCTTCTTTTCTTCTTCTTTTCTTCTTCTTCTTCTTCTTCTTCTTCTTCTTCTTCTTCTTCTTCTTCTTCTTCTTCGCAATTCTTCTTCTTCGCAATTTCTTCTTCTTCGCAATTCTTCTTCTTCGCAATTCTTCTTCTTCGCAATTCTTCTTCTTCGCAATTCTTCTTCTTCGCAATTCTTCTTCTTCTTCTTCTTCTTCTTCTTCTTCTTCTTCTTCTTCTTCTTCTTCTTCTTCTTCTTCTTCTTTCTTCTTCTTCTTCTTCTTCTTTTGCATCCTTCTTCTTCTTTGCATTCTTCTTTGCATTCCTCTTCTTGTTCTTCTTGTTCTTCTTGTTCTTCTTGTTCTTCTTGTTCTTGTTCTTGTTCTTCTTTTCTTCTTCTTCTTCTTCTTCTTCTTCTTCTTCTTCTTTCTTCTTCTTCTTCTTCTTCTTCTTCTTCTTCTTCTTTTCTTCTTTGCATTCTTCTTCTTCTTCTTCTTCTTTCTTCTCTTTCTTCTTCTTCTTCTTCTTCTTCTTCTTCTTTCTTCTTCTTCTTCTTCTTCTTCTCTTCTTCTTTTCTTTGCAATTCCCCTTCACAATTCTCCTTCTTCGCAATTCTCCTTCGCAATTCTTCTTCTTCGCAATGTTTCTTCATTGCAATTCTTCTTCTTCGCAATTCTTTTCTTCTCCTCCTTCGCAATTCTTCTTCATCGCAATTCTTCTTCTTCGCAGTTCTTTTCTTCCTCTCTGCTTTCCCTCTCCAGACAGGGCGGTAGTCCTGTGCCCTGGTCATCCCTGTGCCGGTCATTTTGCAGGAGGTCTGTCCGCTGGCCTCAGCTGACACATTCCAATTTCAGAGCAGCTCAATTCACTGTACAGATTGCATGCTGGGTATGTTTGTGTTTCCGTAAACCACCGCACTATGACATGAGTGGTGGGATTTTTCTCGTGCATATTTGAACTTCTGCATGCATATATATATATATATATATATATATATATAATATATATATATATATATATATATATATATAATATATATATATATATATATATATATGTATGTATGTAATGTATGTATGTATGTATGTATGTATATATTATACGAAAGAAATGAAGGCACTGGCAGGTCTGTACTTGGAGTTGACCTTTGAGATCGTAAAAAAAATATTCACCCTTCGGGGTTTTAATCACGACACCTGTGTGCATTCATTTTTTTTAAGTGATCATCCGTCCCAATCAGCACGAGACTGCCTACTCTTCCAAAAGGCGGAATAAGTTTTAACGTGTGCACAAGATGTCGTGCATGCATTGGCACATAGAGGTTCAGTTTATCATCTTCTCCAAAGAGCTTT
>JASPKP010005105.1:7500-12500 GCA_030674155.1 Stramonita haemastoma | reverse complement strand
GGCGTACGCTTTCCCGCTTTCCTTCCGAAAAACACGCTTTCTTAGTTCTTTGGCGCTGTGTCGTCGCCACAAACCGGGCGCCACGCATTTCCCAGATGGTCAGAGAGAGTGTATGCATACAGTGCCATATTGTCTTTGTGCTGTTGGATCTTTTACCGTGCAAAAGTCTGGGTCGGACGGGGCTGAAAACGGCTCTTTGGGTGGCCTGGTGGCGCCAAACGGCACATTTTTCTGCACTGGGATGGGTATGCATGCGAGTACGCGCGCTCGCGCTGGATTTTATCAGTGTGTTGGTTTGTGTGCGCGCATATGGCGGGGACCCAACACTTTGCTGTGGTGCATCATATGGCTGTATATTGTCATTGTTCTTGCACGCAGAGAAAGATTTTTTTGGTACACACTTCCCAGCGTTCCTTTCGACAAACAAGCTTTCCTAGCTCTAGGGCGCTGTGTCTTCGCCACATACCGGCGCCACGCATTTCCAAGATGGTCGGAGAGAGTGTATGCATCCAGTGCCACATTGTCTTGGTGCCGTGGGATCTTTGACCGTGCAAAAGTCGGGGTCGGACGAGGCCAATAACGGCTCTTTGGGTGCCATCTTGCCGCAAATCGGCACCTTTTTCGGGAAGGGGGTGGGTATGCATGCAGGCCCGCGCGCGCGCGCTGGTGTTTGTCAGTGTGTTGGTTAGTGTGCCCGCATGTGGTGGGGACCCTGCAGATTGCTGTGCAGCATCATATTGCTGTATGTTGTCATTATTCTTGCTCGCAGAGCAGGATTTTGGTGGCGTACACTTCAAATCTTTCCTTCCGACAAACACGCTTTCTTAGCTCTCGGACGCTGTGTCGTTTCCACAAATCGGGCGCCACGCATATTCAAGAGGGTTTCAGAGAATGTATGCACACAGTGCCATATTGTCTTGGTGCCGTGGGATCTTTTTCCGTGGAAAAGTATGGGTCGGACGGGGCTGAAAAGGGCTCTCTGTGTGGCCTCTTGGCGCCAAACGGCACCTTTTTCCGCAGGGGGGTTGGTATGTATGCACGCACCTGCGCGCGCGCTGGTGTTTGTCAGTTTGTTGGTTTGTGTGCGTGCATGTGGCGGGGACCCTGCAGATTGCTGTTGTGCATCATAATTATTGCTGTGTATTGTCATTATTCTTGCGCGCAGAGCAGGATTTGTGTGGTGTGCACTTCCCAGCTTTCCTTCCGACAAACACGCTTTCTTTTCTTCTTGGCGCTGTGTCGTTGCCACAAATCCGGCGCCACGCATATCCAAGATTGTCGGAGAGGGTGTATGCATACAGTACCATATTGTCTTGGTGCCGTGGGATCTTTACCGTGGAAAAGTGGGGGTCGGACGAGGTCGAAAACGGCTCTTTGGGTGCCATTGGCGCAAATCGGCACCTTTTTCTAGAGGGGGATAGGTATACATGCGGGCACGTGGGCGCGCGCTGGTGTTTTTCATTATGTTCGTTTGTGTGTGCGCATGTGGCGGGTACCCTGCAGATTGCTGTGGTGCATCATATTGCTGTATATTGTTATTATTCTTGCGCGTACAAAGCAGGATTTTGGTGGCGTACACTTCCCAGCTTTCCTTCCGAAAACAGGCATTCTTAGCTCTTGGGCGCTGTGTCATCGCCACAAAACCGGCGCCACGCATATCCAAGATGATCGGAGAGGGTGTATGCATACAATAACACATTGTCTTGGTGCTGTGGGATCTTTTACCGTGCAAAAGTGCGGGTCGGACGGGGCCGAAAACGACTCTGGGTGATATTTTGGCGCAAATTGTTAGCTTTTTCGGGAGGGGGGTGGGTATGCATGCGGGCATGCGCGCGTGCGCTGGTGTTTGTCAGTGTGTTGGTTTGTGTGCGTGCATGTGGCGGGGACCCTGCAGATTGCTGTGCTGCATCATATTGCTGTATATTGTCCTTATTCTTGCTCGCAGAGCAGGATTTTGGTGGCGTATGCTTACCCGCTTTCCTTCCGACAAACACGTTTTCTTAGCTCTTGGGCGCTGTGTCGTCGCCACAAATCGGGCGCCACGCATATCCAAGATGGCCGGAGAGAGTGTATGCATACAGCGCCATATTGTCTTGGTGCCGTGGGATCTTTTACCGTGCAAAAGTCGGGGTCAGACGAGGCCGATAACGGCCCTTTGGGTGCCATCTTGGCGCAAATCGGCACCTTTTTCGGGAGGGGGGTGGGTGTGCATGCGGGCATGCGCGCGCTTGCTGGTGTTTGTCAGTGTATTTGTTTGTGTGCGTGCATGTGGTGGGGACCCTGCAGTTTGCTGTTGTGCGTCATATTGCTGTGTATTGTCATTATTCTTGCGCGCAGAGCAGGATTTTTGTGACGTACACATGCCAGCTTTCTTTCCGACAAACGCGCTTACCAAGAAAATGGTAGACACAAAAAGTCCATAAAATTGTTTGGCATGATTCATACTGACTCAGTTCCGAACAACAAAAGACAATTTACAATGCCTCCAGCCAAGGTTAAGCAGCCTCGAGTGTGGGCACCAGGTGGAAAGGTGACTGTTTGCGGGCCTTGGCTTCAGTACAGTCCCCCCAGCTGTCAATGGGTACCTGCCCTCTTTAGGGTCAGGGAAGGTAAAGCAGCGAGGGAGAGGAGATGGGCGCCGCCCTCACTATGCTGGCCCCTAGAGAAGCTGAGGTCTCTGATGCCTCGCTCCCCTACGACCACACAGGTTATGGGACACCTTTCCTATTTTTTTCTTGAAACTTTTGTTTGATCGTCTGACTGTGGACAGGGAGATAAACTGTCCCATTTTAGAAAGGGAGGTAAACTGTCCCACTTTAGAAAGGGAGGTAAACTGTCCCACTTTAGAAAGGGAGGTAAACTGTCCCACTTTAGAAAGGGAGGTAAACTGTCCCACTTCAGAAAGGGAGGTAAACTGTCCCACTTCAGAAAGGGAGGTAAACTGTCCCACTTTAGAAAGGGAGGTAAACTGTCCCTTATTGCTCCCCCAGAATAATTATGTTACATAAATTGGGGGTTTTCCCTGAAGTCAAAACATCAGTGCTAACTGCGTCCCCCCCAAAATGTCCATCGGATGAAACAACAAACCCAGGTCTCGTGTGAACACTCACAGAGTATCTTGCACACACTCACACACACACACACACACACACACACACACACACAACACACACACACACACACACACACACACACACACACACACACACACACACACACACACACACACACACACACACACACACACACACACACACACACACACACACACACACACACACACACACACACACACACACACACACACACACCACACACACTACAACACACGTAGGCTAAGTGAAAACCCGTTCTCCGTTTCCGAAGAGTAGGCCGTTTCGTATCGGTAATGAGAAAACAAAACGGAAACAATAATGCATGAAGTTATGTTTATTCATTTATTTATTTATTTTACTTTATTTATTCTTTTATATCGAGGATAATGGAATAAGCACTCAGATGCCTTTTGACATCCAGTCCCCGTGTGTATGCAGTTTTGTAAATCTTGTCGTCTGCTCCCACCGGCACACATTGGCCTACGGTTACGAAAAGCGGAACAGGATTTAACGTGTGCGCAAGATGTTCTGCGTGCGTTCGCACACAGGACCTCGGTTTATAGTCTCATCGACTTTGCGGGAGAGTGGAATCAGCACTGATGTTAACTCCAGGGAAAAAATCCCCTCGAACGGGAATCGAACCCGGGTCGTCAAACTGCGAGCGCAATGTTCTGAGCACTAGGCTATCCCGTCCCCAAAGAGGGAATGTAATCCCCTGAATGATGGGGGAAAAATGAAGGGCTGAGGTGCGAAACAAAAGCGACAAAGAGAGGGAGAGAGAACATGGTACAAATATCCTGCTTTGCTACACAGGTGAAAGAACTGCTCTTATCTCTGGAGACTGTGTGGTGGGTGTAGGTGTGTGTGTGTTGTGTGTGTGTGTGTGTGTGGTGTGTGTGTGTGTTGTGTGTGTGTGTGTGTGTGTGTGTGGTGTGTTTTGTGTGTGGTGGTGTGTGTGTGTGTGTGTGTGTAGTGTGTGTGTGGTGTGTGTTGTACTGTGTGTGTGTGTGTGTGTGTGTGTGTGTGTGTGTGTGTGTGTGGTGTGTGTGTGTGTGTGTGATGTGTGTGTGTGTGTGTGTGTGTGTTGTGTGTGTGTGTTCTGTATGTGTGTGTATGTGTGTGTGTTACGTGTGTGTGCATGTGTGTGTGTACATGTGAATGTGTACATGTGTATGTTGTGTAGTGTGTGTGTTGTGTGTTGTGTGTGTGGTGTGTATGTGTGTGTATGTGTAGGTATGTATGTTGTGTGTGTTGTGTGTGTGTGTGTGTGTGTGTGTGTGTGTGTGTGTAGTGGTGTGTGTGTGTGTGTGTTGTGTGTGTGTGTGTGTGTGTGTGTGTGTGTGTGTGTGTGTGTGTGTGTGTGTGCTCAGTTTCGTTGCCAGACAGAGATAACAGGTTTGCTAGCGATGTGTCATGACATAGTTTAACCTTGCCACTGAATACACATAACACACACATAACACCGATACAACACTGACACAACTAACACTACAACACGACCACTGAAACACACACACACATACACACACACACACACACACACACACCACACACACAACACACACACACATACACACGTACACACACGCATTAGACTCACATACACATACACACACATACACACATACACACACACACACACACACTCACACACACACCACACATACACACTACACAACACGCATTAGACACACACACAACACATACACACACACGCGCACACACACGCACACACACATACGTGCACGTACATATACACGTATTAACACACACACAACACACACACACACACACACACACACACACACACACACACACACACACACACACACACACACACACACACACACTCCCTCAGCGACAAGACATAGCATGCATTCTCATCATAGACTGTACATGTTTATC
>JASPKP010000510.1:40000-42500 GCA_030674155.1 Stramonita haemastoma | reverse complement strand
CCTTCCTTCCTTCCTTCCTTCCTTCCTTCCTTCCTACCTTCCTTTCTTTCTTTCTTTCTTTCTTTCTTTCTTTCCTGCCTTCTTTCCTTCCTTTTTTTCCTTCTTTTGTATTTCTTTTCTTCTTTTTTTCTTATAGCTTATTTCTTTCTTTTCTCTGTGTTTTTCTTTTTCCCTTTCTTTCTTCCTTCCTCCATATTTCCTTCGTTCCTTCCTTACTTCATGCCTTCCTTTCTGTCTTTTTTTTTTCCTTTTTCCTTCCTTTCTTTCTTTCCTATGTGCTCTTGTTTATTTTTTTGGTTTATCCCTAAAGTTGTAGTTTTTATTTGTTCTTTTCTAGGTTTAGATGGTTCTTTTGAATCTAACTCTACACACACTGCATTCACGTGCTGGCAAGATAAAAAATACTACGACATCTCAAAACATGTCATCAAATCTATCAGACCTGTGAGTACAGCTCAGACAAGTGTACAGTTTCCTTGTGTGACCCCACATCACACAGTGCACAGAACTGGCCACACTCCCTTCACTACACCAGGCAGTTACTGCTCCTTCCTTCCTTCCTTCCTTTCCTCAGTGCTTCATCCACACCTTGACAGCAAGTGTACACTGAAGAAAGCTCTGTGCATCAGAATTGCGCTTTGAAGATTGTGTGCTGCTGAGAAGTTGGTGCCAGTTATTCATTGGCGGAAGGAAGAAGCACAGGCTGTGTTGATTGGCAAGTGCGATCTTCATCATCCAGAAACTCTGATACACTGAATGGAGAGTGCAATGGAGCAGCGGCAGAACCAGGGACCACAGAGACCTTTCCAGTCAGCTGAAATGCTTAGACACCAGCTGTGCACATGCTTAGCAAAAACCCCCGTCATGGATTCTTGTAATGTGGTTCATCTACTGACCAGGATTATCCATATTCTTCGTTATGCCATTGAAATGCATGGACATGTGTACTACAAAGGTGATGCTCTTAAAGAAGTAATTGAAGGATATCGAAGTAAAGCACCTATGATCCGGCAAGGTTTGGAGTCAGAACACACTGACCTTGAGAAAAACTATTGTGAAATCACATCCAAGATTTGCAACAGTGTGACACCTGAAGCTAAAGATTTATCTACAGATTCAACTGTTAATCAGGCGTTGAATTTCCTAGCCAGATGTTGTGAAGTAGTGGATTCCAGGTGCGTAGAGCGGGTGTCCTCTCAGCTTTGTTATCACCACCTTTTATCTCTGCTGCAAATGGATGATGAGACAATAAACCAGGCTTATTCTTTCCATTCATCTCTACTGCGTGCATACCTTAAGAAGTTTCCTGTAGAGACAATCACTAAGTTTGTTTCGTTAGAGCAGAAGAGACTGGATGCACGGAATGAAAACAGAGAGAGAGTTTCAGAAAGCTGTGACACTGCAAAGGAAGGTGACTATGATCCTGGTTTCTTCTTTGCCTCCTCTGCTTGTGAAACTTCTCCTGATGGTGTGTAGACCTGAAATCAGTTCTTCATCTTCCTGTCTGACTTGTAACCATACATACTGCAAAGATGACAGTCAGCATCTGTCCCCAATATTGAATTTGCTGTTGGTTTCATGCTGATCTGTTTATTTTATCTTTTTAAAAGAGCCTAAACCTCAGCGTGTGGTATTATAAAACAGTAGTGTGAATATTGAACTCTTGTGCTGACTTTTAAAAAAAATACCTGTTTGTACATAATGTGGAGGGGAGAGAGAGAGTGAGAGAGAGAGAGAGAGAGAGAGAGAGAGAGAGAGAGAGAGAGAGAGAGAGAGAGAGAGAGACAGACAGACAGACAGACAGACAGACACACAGACACACAGACACACAGACACACAGACAGACAGACAGACGAACAGAGAGAAAGAGAGAGAGATAGGGAGAGAGAGACACACACAGACACAGAGACATAGAGAAACAGAGAGAGAGAGACAGAGAGAGAGGTAGAGAGGTAAGGATAACAAAATATCTACTTGTGTAAAATTGGATACATGTATTTTGTTTTATATTATGGACTGTTGGATTTTTATTGCCCTTACCTTTTCCCCTGTTTAATTTCGTAATCAGAGAGTTTGTGCCTTTTCCTTTTTTCCTAGGAAGAATGTATGACATCTATACTGAAACCAAGGTGTGCATTTGAAGGAAACTGGTGCATTTAGGGGTGAATGAATGCTAGGATTATCTGTCTATAAATCATGGTTATGTACTAGGTTGAAAATGAAGGACGTTGTGGGCTCCATGATCAGAAAGAAGTGCAAGGTCTTCTGCTAGTGCTTCAAGCTTAATGAAAAAAAAAAAGGGAGAGAGAATGAGAGAGAGAGAGAGACAGAGACAGAGACAGAGAGACAGAGAGACAGAGGGGGGAGGGAGGGAGGGATAGAGGGACAGAGAGAGAGGAAGGGAGGGACAGAGAGAGAGAGAAAGAGAGAGGAGGGGGGAGGGAGGGAGGGATAGAGGGACAGAGAGAGGGAGGGAGGGAGAGTGAGAGAGAGAGAGAGG
>JASPKP010000510.1:30000-35000 GCA_030674155.1 Stramonita haemastoma | reverse complement strand
GTTTGGAGTCAGAAGGCACTGACCTTGATGTTATGTTTCTCTTGAGAATGACCAGCTAGTGGCCTAATACATTCAAAATACAAACGTACGGCTTGCGCACAATAAAACCTGAACAACGTGGCACTTGTCTGGAACCGGAAGTGACCTTTTATTCAAGGGAAATAATTCATATTACATATTACAATCTACTTTCAATTTCAGTTAGGCTTTGGACACAACATCCCTCCTCAACTTGAATGGACAGTTACAATGAAAATGAATTGTCAAAGAGTAACATCCGAAACTCGAAAATTTGAGGAAGATATGCATTGTGCGTTAATTTGAATTCAATGGTTTCTGAAAATTAAACCTTTGGCTCATCAACATATATTAAATACACATCAGCAAGCAGATACATGTCTTGGCTGCATGTGAGTGTGTATGTCAGAATCAATGTGAAAATTCAAAACATCCAATAGAATAAAATAATGGGATGCAAACACATGAGTGACTGGTTACGCCTACTGTGCTAGTATAAGAACGTCATATAAAAATCAAATTAAATTCTGCTCGAACAAATGATAAACTTGAATGTCAAGATATTCAGTTTTTGATGAAAAAGTGTCCACTCAGTTCTGAATGGTTTCTTCGAATTCACTCAGGTCCTTCACTCATATGTAAATATATGACTTGAAGTTTAAGCTTTCATGAATAAAATGAAATGAAAGAAATTTCAGTTGGCTAATATGACCAAAATATATGATCACTTAAAAACTATAATATTGTGACCTCTCTACACGATCACTTAGAATCAAGTTGGATCAGCCTAGCTACACTGCTGTCCTTCTTGATATACAGTCCATAAACACAATCCAAAATACAGAGCATTCTGATGCTCTTCTAACGATAATATGAATACAATATTGTGACCACTCTACACGATCACTTAAGATCAAGTTGGATCAGCCTAGCTACACTGCTGTCCTCCTTGATATACAGGCCATAGACACAAATCAAAACTACAGAGCATTCTGACGCTCTCTAACAATGACTAGAAACATAAATGATATTTAATATCAAACAATGCTTGAATTTGACTAAATAGAGAGACAACCTAACTACACGTTGTCCTCTAGTGACAGGTCATGTACAAAATCGAGGTAATGGTTTAGTTGAGGACGTAGTCTTTCAGGTAAGTTGGAGTTTTGGTGGTTCGGCCTGAACGTCTTGTACTGGGTGATGGAAGCTGGTCGGAGCTTGTATTGTTGTTCCCAGTTTCTCCAGTTGAAGGAGTCTCAGCAGGAATGTCTCCAGGAATGTCGATGTCTGGGTCCTCTGGAGCATCGAGTTCTGGAATGTCGCCAGGAATGTTGATGTGTGCTGGCAGCTGTCGAAAATGGGATGAATTTCTGGTGATGAGAGATCCGTCAGGGCGGCAAGCTGTTATCATGCTCCCCTTCTTCTCTTTCACCAGACATGGTGTCGTGTTGTACGGCGTTGTCAGCGCATTTTGTTTGGGCTGCTTGACCAACACGTAATCACCAGGTGCCATCTTTGCTTGTGTGGTGTGACGGCGGGCATTAACGTATTCTGCCATCTTTCCTTTATTGTGATGGTCATTGTGCGCAACACGAGTATGCACAGGGACCGGAGAGAGATGTTTCGGAGCTGTGGGTAGACCGACGTTCATCTTCCGTCCTGTCATTGCCTCGAATGGCGAGACACCAGTTGCAGTGTGTGGCGTTGCCCTAAATGTTCGGAGACACGTTGGGATTTCCTCCTTCCAGTTTCGGCCGTCAGCTGTTGACGCACGGATATTGTTTTTGAGGGTTCCCACGAAGCGCTCAGCTGCACCGTTCGCCTCAGGCCACACAGGCGTAATTTTCCTGTGCCTGAAACCATTCCTCTCAGCGTATTGTGCAAAACCTTGACCGTTGAATGGTGGGCCGTTGTCTGTCTTGCAGATTTCAGGGAAGCCTTGGCGTGCGAAAATTTGGTCCAGACGGGGGAGTATGGTCCTTTCTGAAGTGGATGAGACAATCTCCACTTCTGGGTATCGACTGTATTCGTCAGTGACCACCAACACGTATTCTCCGATGGAAACGGTCCAGCGAAGTCAATCGCCACTGCTACCCATGGGCCTGAAGGGAGTGGTGTTGGTTGGAGAGGTTCTCTCTGTGTTGGTCCTTTGTACGTGGCCTGGCACGGGATACAGGACTTCACAGCATTCTCCACCAGTTTGTCGATACCAGGAAACCAGATTTTTTCCCGGATCAGTTGCTTGGTCTTCACGATACCTTGGTGTGACTGGTGAGCAATGTCTATGGCTTGGTTCCGAAGTGACTGTGGAAGAATGAGACGATGACCTCTAAGAACAAGTCCATCATGCACGGATAACTCGTCTTTGAATCTTGCAAAATCTGAAATATCATTTCTCCACTGTCCAGTTTGGACTGCCTGCATAACTTTCTGGAGCTGAGGGTCTTTCTGAGTTTCAGCTCGAACATCGTCTTGCGTCATTGCTTTTGGTACTGCAAATCTAGCTAGGAATGCAATGTATTCCTCACCAGCGTTGTCTCTGGCAGGTGTTGTTTGAGGATGCCGGCTGATGTAGTCAGCTGGGTTTTGTTCATTTCTGCCTGGCCTGTACACGAATTCGACCTCGTACGGCATGAGTCGAAGACGCCATCTCTCAATTCGGGCTGTTGTTGGGTTTCGGCTTTTGACTATCCCAAGCAGTGGTTTGTGGTCAGTGATGAGTTTGAATGGAGCTCCTTGCACGTACAAGTGGAAATGTTCGATTCCATAGACAGCAGCAAGCATCTCTCTATCTGTCTGTGAGTAGCGTTTTTCGACGTCTGTGAGCGCTCGGCTCGCGTAACAGATTGCCTTGTTGTCTTGGACGAGATCGCCCCAAGACCAACTGGGCTAGCATCCACCAGGATAGACGTTTCTTTAGCAGGATCAAAGTATGCCATGACTGGGCTTGAGGTGAGCATTTCTTCCAGCTTTTCGAACGCCGCCTGTTGAGCTGCTGACCAGGTCCAACCCACATCTTTCTTGAGTAGTTCACGCAGTGGACTGGTGATTGTCGCATACGCAGGAATGTATCTAGCCATGTACTGAGTCATACCGAGAAACGATCTGAGCTCAGCGATGTTTGTAGGTGCAGGGGCATTGAGAATTGTCTTGGTTTTCTCAGGATCTGCGGTCATCCCCCTCTTCCAAACACATGGCCAAAGAATGTCAGCTCGGACGCAGAAAAAATGCATTTCTTGCGGTTGAGTTTTGCTCCCACCTCTTGTAGGCGTTGAAGTGTCTTCTTCAAGCTCCTGTCATGTTCTTGCTGAGTAGCCCCGAAAACGATGATGTCGTCAGACAGATTTCTAACACCAGGAATGTCATGCAGTACATTGGATATGGCGTTTTGGAAAATTTCTGAAGCTGCGTTGACTCCAAATAACAGCCTTTTGTATCTGAACAATCCAACGTGAGTCGAGAATGTGGTGATCTGACGAGAGTCTTCGTCAATTTCCAGCTGATGATAGGCTTGAGTCATGTCAAGTTTGCTGAACCTTGTAGCCCCATTCAGATCTGCAATCAAATCGTCGAGTGTTGGCATAGGATGCTTTTCTCTACCTATTGCTTTGTTTGGTTCGCGCATATCAACGCACACTCTAACTTCTCCCTCACGTTTCTTGGGGACGCACACAATAGGGCTGACCCAGGGAGTTGGTCCAGTTACCGGCTCGATGATGTCCAAATCTTGAAGTTTCTTCAGTTCGGCCTCCACCTGTTTTCGAAGATGGAATGGAACACGTCGGTGCTGTTGGGCAACAGGCTGTACTTCAGGATCCACATGCAGTTTGATTTTTGTACCTTTGATGTGTCCTAGTTTACCATCAAAAAGTTCTGTGAAGTTGTCAGCGATGGAACTTGTTGATTGGGCAGATGTGTCCAAATTCAGGCTTGCAGAGAATGCGAACTGTATCAGTTCCAAAGCTTGTGCAGTGTCTGCGCAGATAAGACTATCTGTTTTCTTGTCACTATTGACGACGTAGAATTTTGCATGTGTTCTTTTGCCTTTGTATTCTAGGTCTGTTGAAAAGTATCCATCCACAGGCAAGGGTTTGTCGGAACCGTAGGCCATAATTCTCGGACATGGCTGTTTGAGTTTCAAGTTTGTTGGGCATATCGACGTGTGCACAATATTTACTGTTGCACCACTGTCAACAAGAAATGACGTTTCTTTCCCAAACAGTGTGGCATGGACTGCTGGAATTTTGGAATTGTGGGTGACGTGGAAGACTGATTCCTCACTGGAGCTATCAGCTGATCTGTCACAAGTATTCGATACATTGTTGATCTTCACAGGCTTTTGTTTGGATCTACAAACACGGGAGTAGTGTCCTATCTTCGAGCAAGCTCTGCACTGCTTTCCCGCAGCTGGACATCCGTCTGGGTGTGGGAATGGTCCACCACAGTTACGGCATGTCGTGTTTTGTCTTGGGCGTCTGGAACTTCCTCTACCTTGCTGAGAAAATCCACCTCTGCCTCCCTGCTGGAAGCCAAACTGTCCCTCACGATTGTTTGTGTGTGAGGACTGACCTCCTCCTCTTCCATGCTTACTACCGACAGAATTCTTGACGGCATTCACTTTGTGACTGTGAGCCGTTTGTTCAATGTCTGCAGCCCTAGCTTCGGATAGCTCTTGAGATCGTGCTTCCGAAAGTATCTGGTCCAGTGTAAACGAATCCCTAAGCGCTCTTCTCCTCAGTCTAGATGATGTGCAACCATGCAAAATTTGTGTCAGAATTTCACTGTCTGCATCGTGAAAATCGCAGTTTATTGCTAACGCACGGAGTCGAGTATGGAAACTGTCAATTGTCTCACCTGTGTTTTGTGTCACATCTCTGAACTTCAGACGTTCGTAGCTGGTATTCTTCTTTGGGGTGAAGTATTCAGTGAAAGATGTCTTGAGCACGTTGTATTCGTTTGGTTCGTCGTCGATGGTTGCGCCG